>JAHREE010000348.1:3670608-3765146 GCA_033628505.1 Tringa tobata | reverse complement strand
CAAGCTTTCTTGATGGGCATTACACAAATAATATAGGCCTCCTCATGTCTCTGAAAAGAGGAAAGTTTGCTAAACTAAATATAAAACTGATCTTTGACTACTGAGGGACATCACTGTGCACGTCTGGGATACAGGCTTCTTAGCAGAGATAACTTGTCGGGTAGCAGTTGGTTTCAGAAGATGGTTTCACGTACAAATGGATAGTCTTTGACTGTTATTCAAGATTATTCTCATTTAAAACATTTGAGGAACTAGATATGAGCCAGAGTTCAGTTTTATTTATCTCCTAACCATGGTGAAATACGAAGCTATACAGTGTTTCTAATGATGATCCAGTAATTTATAAGCTTAATTTAGAAGTCTAATAGTAGTGGTCTGAATTCTTGGTCTTCCTCTAGAAGTTATATAAATTCTTTATGAAATGTAAGATTTTTGAAGTAGTTGAGCTAGGCAAGTATTATGTTCATTTTCCAAATAAGCTGAATGCCACATTTTGCAGTGGGACCTCTGGTCAGGCCCAGATCCTCGTGCCTGTTGCTTTTGTTTTCTCACTGGGTGGCTGAATACTTCACATTGATATTAAGCTGAGAATTTTCATGTGCTTTCACAGATATGCAATTCTTTCCAAAGGGGAGTCTACCTTCTCTTTTTTTTTTTTTTTTTTTTTTTCCCCCCTAAGTGAGTTTGTTGCTGCATAAAGAAAAAAGAAATCCCCTAGGAGAAGAGTCACTGGCTAAATCAACCAGAGCTACCAGCCACTAAAGGAAAAAGGAAAGCAAACAGAAGTGTTAAATCCTTCTAAGTACACAGAGGTGAACCAAGCCCTAGAGAGGCAGAGGGAAAGAAACTGAGTATCAATAAATGGTGTAGGACCAGAGAAAGAACATGTAACAAATAAATATTAATTCTGGACAGGAACAGAACATTTGATGGAAAAAATATGAAATGAGAAACAGAACGAAATTCTAAAAGATTATAGGCATTTAAGAAAAAAAAGGTTATGTATAGTTTTTTTTGATCTTGAGTCTGAAATTTATTACAGGCATTTTTCATGGTTATAAACGAGAGAATGGTTTTCCAAACCATCAATGTCAAGATATAGTTACGAAACCTAACCAAAAACCAACCAACCAAACAAAAAAAAAACCCACAAGAAACCGTAATACTTCCGAGGATGTTCCTTTTCCTGCCATTTTTGAGATAAACTGTTGGTTTTCCTCTGCGTTGTGTTGCAGCAGAGGGAGAATGCTGAGTGGTCTGCACTTGGGCTTTACCGCTTGCATACAATGAAGTTGTTTCACCATGTCTCTTGTTTTTAATTCTGTATTAATATATTCTTGTATTAAGGTTTTTTAGGGAGGTGGGTATTATACAAAACCTTCTTTAGTAAAGGGAGACATTTTGTGTAAAAGTAATTATTGCTTCCTTCTCCCCCCGCCCCTTTCCTCCACAGATGTCTTCAGGAAGCTGTGAATAGTTCAGGATTGTTTTCCAAAGACAATGTTGGAAATCCATCACTCTTTGGCCATTGTGTAACTATGGTATTATCCTTTAATAGGGATTCATGGCATACTTCCATTTTGCAGTGAAAATAATGTGTGATAATGATACTGTAATGATATTTCGCATTATCATTTTTAATCTTACTGGCAGATTCAAGTTTGCTGGTTCATTCTCCTAGTTGAATATGGTGGTTAATATAGAGGTGCTTTGAGACCTTTATAGTTGTCCTGCAAACAAACATCTAGATTTAAACTTTTAAATTTAAATTTTTGTCTGGTGTAGGAAAGCATTTCAGCCTTTTGTGTTTCCTTTGTAAAACCTAAAATAGCTCTTAATGAATCTTTCCTCAAGCCTATTTTAGCTCCACCAAGCAACGGAAAATGTTTAAAACAATTTCCAAACTTAAGTAAATGTCCATTTAAATCCTACTGAAAAAAAAAATAAATAAATTCAGCTTGATTTAATGCCAGCACAGTTAAAAAATCTCTTAAGATTATTCTGCACAAGAGTGTTCTTATGGCTACAGGAACACATGCGAGCATTAAGTATAGCTGGTTGTTATAGCTTCAGTCCTCAGCTTCCCTCCAGCCATCCTACCCATCCGGGTATTGTGTGTGCACAGCAACCACGGTGGGCAGACTGACCCACAGGATGTATGAGCAGGTATTTACACACAGAAGTTGCCATAGATAGCCGGTGTGTAGCAGTCTGTTCCTTTTGATAAGAAGTATACATCCCATGACTAATAGGCTTTGAATGGTAGAAAGAGCGAAATCCAGGAAAGTCTTTAAGTGCCCAACTTGCACTGACTTCAGTGAGATCCAAATCTCCAACTGGGTTTTCTTGAAAAACATTTTGTAGATCTCAAGCTTAGTTTTTGTACCTCAGTGCATCAGTACCTCAGTGCATCTAAATTGTAATTTAGACTTTTTACCTTAAGCTTTCAAAAGTATGAAATAAATTATATTCTTATTGGTCAAGGAATTTCACGGTTCTGGGCCTGACTTAATAAGGATTTTATTTCAGTTTGGCATAGTGTATTAGGTTTATGCAGGTATGAATATTCATTCGGTGTCTCCCTGAATATCATTGTTTTCAGTATGGTGTGACCCTCATTGGATCTTCTAAGATGCAATCATAGAAGAACTCAACCAAAAAGGCCATAAGCAAACAAAAAGGTGATTGTCTTTGAGGTAAATTAAGAAATATGAGAGTGCACAGAGGTTGTTGTAAACAGCTGAGTGATGATATACTCTTGTATCTTTTCCCCTGAAAGATTACATTGTCTTTTGATCAGAAGCGGCTGCCCATCAAAAAAACGCACAAAAAATCTTGGTTTCTGAATTTCATATGGGTTTCCCTGTATGTGGAAATTGCTCTGTAACGTGTCACATGTCAAAAATATTATTGTAAAGAATCAGGGTGGTTTTACAGTGAGAAAGCAGTAACGGTATGAAAACGAGTCTCATGGCAAATGTCAGTAATTGCTTCTAAATTCTTGACCTTCTCCTCCCCTACCCTGCCCCATTCTTCAGCATCAGCTTAGTAACGTAAGTGAAACAATAACTGTGCTTCTTTTTTCAGTGCGTTTCCACTGTATGTTTAAATGATTGAAGGTTTTACAAGACTGCTCAGAAGCAAGACAGTATGTTTAAGGATGTTTATTTCTAAACTTTATTTAATAAGTGACACAGGTTCTCTTTGCATGTCTGTCGATTGCAAATGAGTGAAAGGGAGAACTTTCCACCTAACTACATTATCTAATTGGTTCTATCTTTGTTTATAAATATTAATTGGAAAGATTGGGTTTTATCTTGTGCTCTGAAAGGAGAAATAGAGGTTACTGATGGCTCATGTGAGTGAATACAGATAATATTTCCAGTTTTTATTTGTTTTAAAAGTACCATAATTGCTTTTCATCACTTTTGACTTCCCAGCATAGTAGGGCTTTATACTACTAGCTAAGAAAAGTAGTTTGCAAAAAAGACACGCAGACAGATAATTTTCTTACCCCCTTGTCAGAGTATAACTGAAAAGCAAATAGAAGAAGATACAGATATGCTTGTTTTAATATGCAGGATTTTCAATATGGTACTAGGTTTTTTGTTTTGTTTTTGGAGGGGTTTGGTTGGTTGGTTTACATGTTAATTGAAAAAGTTAGGAAAAGTTGCACAATGGTATTGTTTGGATGCAAAAGATTGCAACATACTTTCCAACGCTGCATCAAACTAAGTCACTGTACTTGCTTCTCTTTTTTTTTTTTTCCTTTTTAAATGCAAAAGTAGTCACAATTCTGATGAACTTGAACTGAGAGACCTTTCCTTTCTAAGCTGAGCTTGTGACACTTTCATGCCTCCGTACATTGCCTGTGAAATTCAAGTTTTCGATTGTCTTGAGAATTCTCAAGGCAAATTCAAAATATTTTATCTGATATATATCCTCGATTCTAAAATTATAATAAAGCTCTAATTTAACTCTCTAGAAAAATCCTTCAGTTTGTTCTCTCTTGCTTGCTCTCTCTGCCCCTCCCCCTTGTATTGGTGGAAAAAGAGGGAGAAAAAATGAGGCAGTGGCTGTGGGTGTAAATGGCATTTTCACATGAAATATTTGAAAAGCAGTAAGCATTCCATCCACAAGATATTTTTTTTTCTCCAACCCAGAGTGAGACAGAAGTGAAAAGGAGAGCATGCTATAAGAGAAAGGCTTTTTGTGCAATAATTGGATCAGTATATAATGGATTATGATGGAGAGAGGGAAACCACCATGAGTGCATACTATATATCTTCTGCCAGCAACACAGCTGCTCTGTTCAGAATAAGGTCATTCTTCCTGGCTATACCAAGATTTCTTTGCAGAAAACGTCTCTGGGAATTATCATGAATAATTGTAAACTTCTTCAAAGCAGGATTTATAGGAAGACAAAAAAGAATCAAGTTGATTTTCAATTTGCCATGCATAACAGTAAAAACATTGCATTTTGGAGATATAAAAATTCATTTTAAGTAACTGAGGCATTGAGTTAATTGATACAAATAATAATATAGTGATTCTGTGATATATAGTCATATGCAACTATAAATTAATGCAGATACATTTCAAATATGAAGCCTAAACATGAGTACACAAGAGAGAATTAGGTGAATAAGGATTAAGGTAACAAGTCGAGCGAAATCCATAACCTGTTTCACAAACAATGAAATGAGGCGTTTTCCAACTGTTCCATCTGCTAGTGCTCATACACGCTCACTCTGTTTCCCTGACAGGCACTCAACGCTGCTTACTAGACACACAGAGCACATCATTTACAATAGGCAGGCAGTATAATTTGCTAAATAATATTGGAAGGCTGCATGTTGCAGTTGAACCCGCACATTCACAATCTACGTTACTTCTATCAACCTTGTCATTTTTGCATGTTTACAAGTGAAAACAAAAGCTTGGTATAGGTGACCTGCAAACTTTCTGAAATGACAGCATGTGGTTATCTGGAAGGATAATTTTTTGGTTTGTTTTGTTTTTTAATCAACTTCTAGTGATGGAGATGTATTTAAAATTAAACCTGTTAAATAACTAAGCCGTATGCAGATGTTGATTTTTCTTTCTTACTTGCAGATGAACATTCACAGTTTAAATTCCTCTCTGCAATCACACCACAGTCATAAAGTAGTGATTTTTTTTTATTTCTTCTTTTAATCTAATGAGGACCATTCCTTACTCTTTCTTCTTTGCAAACAGCTTCCCTTATTTCCAGAGCATGGCTGGACACAGAATGGAAGTTCATATTCATGGTTCTTCCAAGGTAGTAGATTGATCCAAGATTAGTTTGTAACTGGAGTGGTTTTTCTCCAATCTTAGCAAAGTTGTGTGTAAAACTTCAGTTAGACTGGTCTTTTGGGAACTGAAATTACTGAATAATTAGTCTGAACTTCAACTAAGTCTGCAAGATCATATTGGTCTGTGAGTTCTGTAGTCACTGCATGGAAAGATGCTGATAGACTTTTAGTAGGAGACTGGGCCCGGTTTGGGTGTTTTATTTTATGGATTTGGGGTTCTATTTGGTTTTAGCAGGCAGCTGGCTTATAAAAGATTTTGTTGGGCAGGACTGTGCTAGCATTGAATAGTGAGATACATTTATTGCAGCAGCTGTGATTGGGTTCAACACGGCCATTTTGTTTATTTCTGAAAATGTGCCATGTTTCTGACATGTTGCAGCCGTGAGATTGGACTTGCATGCATAAGTAGCTAAAGCCTGAAGAACTTAAATAATATCACTGTATCACTGTTTATTAAAGTTTTTGGTATGAACAGCAATTGTTCCTTTATATTATAGAAAAAAAAACAACCTTTCCCTTTTTTATAGTTTTGTGCTTGCTTTATTTATTTATCTTCACTAGTAGCTAACTTTTACGTTTTTCTGTTAACTAAGATAATGGGCCTCAGAGAGATATGTGTGTGGCCTTGAACACAAACTGAATGAATCATCTTTTTGGCTGGATCTGAGCACCTGACTCCCAATTCTGTTTTGTTTTTAATCAACACAAAGTCTGACCTTGAGAGCTTGTATGTGAAAAGCAAAATTAACATCTCTGTTCAGTTGTGGCTTTTTCTGATAAAGTAGATTCTGTTGGCAGTGCTCCTAAATTGCATAAGAAAGTGAAGGTGAATAAAATTATTTCAGTCTAGAAACATTTTCAGTAGTCTCAGAATATCAAAACCAAAATTCTGAGTGTCAGTTTAGTGTTCCTTACCCTCAGGTATACATGCTATTATTGGGTATGTTCTCACTCTTTATAACTGATGTAATAACAACAGGACATTCTCAGCTGAAGCAGGGAGATTCTGTATCTTGGACTGTCAAATGTATTTTGAAATAGGTCTTACCAGACTATGTCACTGTCAGGGGAAATAGTTGATTAAGAAGTTTTGGAATGGACCATTTGATTCTGAGGCTGATGCTTGTTCCTTTCTAATTTTGATAGTTAACATTGTTACATCTTTTAGGTATTTTTATCCTGTCTTTTAACTCTAAACCAAGAAATTGACACTGCATGTTCAGCTCACTTTCAGAAAATTAGCAACCTTCTTGCTTCCTGCATATGGAGAATAAGATATTTAATGCCTGGGCTTAAGTAGCTTTTGATATTTTTAACTTAAACTCGAATTCAGCAGTAACTCAAAAGAACTGTCTACACCTTAAAGATACGTTTTGTCTGAAAACACAAAGATTTCAGAGCACTGTAGAAGTTTCTCCCAGCTCTTCATGTTGTCCTCCTTTACATCGTTTCTGAGTGTTTGCTTGGTACAGCACAATCCTTCTATTGTCTCGCATCCTACTGCATGTCATTTGCATAAATTTATTGCTTATTACAGTATATGGAATGTTATCTTTTTCTATTCCATTTATTGTGAATGTAAGTGGTTTTCTACAACTGAATGTCATTAGCACATTGAGTTGAAAGAGAGAGCAAAAGAGATTAGAAGGTCATATTTTGCTCCTCATTTTATTAACCTGGAGTTGATGCTTTTTTCCTCGTAGCAAGCCAAGACTGTATTTGTACAAGTAAATAAAGTGGCCCTGTTTAATGTCAGAGGATATTCCCTGAGCACCCCAGCTTGGCCATCTAAACTGCTGAATTGTTGGGCTCGTTTCTGGTACTGTTTGGCCTGGGTTAGCTGGTATTTCTAAGTTTCTGGGCGCAGTCCAGGAACTGGCAGGGCCCATGAGCATTCCCGACTGGCAGTTTGCATGTGGCCACCCTGCTTTGGAGGCTGCAAGTACTTGATTGTATGAACACAGGTTGGTCTGTGCCAAGTGGGCTGGGCACATTTAAATTACTAGTGTTAGGGCTGTAATTGCATGGTCCTGTCAGGAGTGCTTGTAGCACTGTTCAGGAAGCGATACTGAGGTTATCACTTGGAGAAGGATTTTTCACGCATGTGCCTCTGGCTCCATCTTCCCAACTTTGTGGGACAAAAAAAATAAAAATTATATATTATGTTGGTGTTATACCTAACTGCATCCTTGTGGGGTAGAAGATAGCCTGCAGTGTGCGTAACCAGCACTGGAGCTAAAGCTGTGATTGGAGCTGGCTGATGAGCTCTGTTCCCAACAGAGGGATTGGGGACAGAGAGTTAATTATGGGGGCTGAAATTTGTTGCATGTGGTTTAGTACCTTTGTTTTAATTTTTTTTTAAATATGCTGTCCACAAGTTGTCTAGCAGCATACACATTGTAATACTGTTCTGGGGCTGATACAGTTGGGAAAGAATCTGGAGCCCCTCTTAAAGCTAGATTCAGTATGAATCCTTTTCCTGTATCTGTAGGTCAGCCTTTGCCAGTAGACAATCAAATATGGCCTTTGAATATTTTTAGGGCTTTTTTTTTTTTTCTTCACCAAAAGCATCATGTCTGAGAGGGAAACTCCAGTATTGTCTTCACAGGAAATGTCTTGTCATAATATTATGAAGAAGTTTTCTTGACAGTCTGCCAAAGGGTCTTTGTTCGTCTTGGTAATACCAGATTTGATTCATTACTAGGCAGAAATATGTGACCTTAATTGGGACATAGGAATTCCCTGGTTCTGATGCCTGTTTGTTCTCTGATCTTTAGCATATCTGCACATTTTTCTTTTTGAAAATGTATGGTGTTATCTTTTGTTTTCTGGAAATATTGGGATGGTTGATTTCTTAGATATTTAATAGCTACTTTTTAGATAGATGTTTTACAGGTGCTGCAAACCAGCTTACTTTCTGCTTCCTGTCTACTTTAGCATAGTGTAGTATGAAGCATGGAGGTATCTTTGTAGCATGCCTTGCCTGGTTTTGAGGTTGACGTGGTATGAAGTGAGTGGGGAAGAGAAGGGCAGTATAAAGAAGTAGCTTTGTCCAGCCTAAGTAACTTCTGTCACTAAGGGAGCAAAAACAGAAGAAACTGATAGTCCTTGCAGCCTTTTTAGTGTAACATTTCTAATTGGGTGAGCTGTGACTGCTTATTGCACCTTTGGCTGCTAATATGCTGCCCACAGTACTTGTAAGCTGGAAATGAACAGAGGGCACTGGCCTGGCAAAGTAGTGGAATTAACAACTTACTCAACCACTAGTCCTGGCAAACTTTGTTATTAATAGATTGTTGGGAATAAGATGCCAAGAGCTCTCTCTCTGAACTCATAAGTGACCTTAAATTACCTCCTGTTCTGTGGATTCTCCCGGAAACTGCTAAAACCATATAAATTTAGAAAGGAAATCTTTTCCTGAGGATTTTGCACAGCTCTAAACCCCTTTTTTTTCTTTTGTTTTTTTTTAGAGGTAAGACATACTATAGCCAGCCTTCTTTTTACGCAATTAAAAAAAAAAAAAAACACATTAAATTTAAGTGCTGCAAGAATCTTTGAAGACCTGAAACAAAGTCAAGAAATTTGCTTGGGGATTTCATTTCTGATTCTTAATCTTATCAGTAGACATTGAAGTGATATCTGAATTCATACAAGTGTATTGATTTTTATTTTTTTCCCTTCACATCCTTTTCGTGGAAGTCAGGTGCACGCTTAGTACAGAATCACAGAATGATATGGGGTTGGAAGGCACCTCTGGAGATCATCTAGTCCAACCCCCCTGCCAAAGCAGGTCCTCCTAGAGCAGGTTGCACAGGAACTTGTCCAGGTGGATTTTGAACGTCTCCAGAGATGGAGACTCCACCACCTCCCTGGGCAGCCTGTGCCAGTGCTTTGCCAGTGAGCAGTTGGGTGGATGTGTTTCGAAACACAGGTGTAAAAATAGCCCCGTTGCTGGGAAGGGCTTTGCTCAGTAGAAACATCACTATTGTATGTCTCTCTGCCTGCGAGAATAGTGACAGCGGATCCCTCCCTTGTGAACCATGCTTAATGAAGGTAGTTGGCCCTTCAGATAGCATGGGGTGAAATCTGTGGGTATGCAAGTAGGGTTGATGGAGGTAACTATTTCTCAACTTGTTCTTTCGGCAGTAAGCCCTGCACACATTCAAAAAGCTGGCCAAACTTTCCTATCAGAAAGCATGTAGTTTTAGGCCTTTATTTTAAGGAAACAAGAAAAAGAGAAAAAAAAAGCAACCTCTAAAGATTAAAAGAGATTTAGTCCTCAGTCTATTGCTTGAATCTAGCAGGAATATGTTAATCTACTTTTTTTTTTTTCCTTCCTGTGAAAGGCAGGAGTAGAAGTGACTGCTGTGTATTACTAATAAGTGTCCTTTAAAACTTCTCATCCCTCCAATTACAAAGCTATAATTTCTTTAAAGTATAGATTTCTATCTTACAGAGGCAACACTTCTGGTTCGTATAGCAACATAAAACCAGTTTTTTATAGATGACCTGAATTATTTTATTAACAAAAAATACTGCTACAGCTTGCTTAATATCCCAACTTATGAACAAAATATATGTCTATATTGTATAGTAGAATCAGATTAAAAGTTGGTTCTTCCTTTAATACTTCTGTAACTACTTGAGTCAAAGCACTTTTTCTTCACTGGCTGAATTTGGTGAGACAACCAGTGCACCAGAATAAGAGAACATGGTAAACCACTCCTTTCTTTGCTTAACTGCTGCTGATTGCTGCAGGCAAAGTATAGATTCTTTAATCTCAACCTTGGCAGGTAAGACTGCATTTACTTGCAGACTTAAAGGGAAGCAAATTGTTGCAATAAATCTTAACCCCCTTTTTACATGTTCTGCTAATAATACAATTGAGTATAAAATGGAAAATTTCATAGTAGCTGCTTTTTATTTGATTTTTAATATTCTGAGCTTGGACAGTGAAAAATCAGTTTAAAAATGAAGCTCCGTTCAAGTAACTTTCATTACTGCATTTTTGTGTCTTTAAAGTCTTTTAAAGCCTAAAGGGAATATCGGAATTAATTTTTTATGTGTCAGTTTTCAGTGGAACTCTTAAAATCAGTACTTTTGGGGTTCCAGTTTTTCAAGAAGATTTGGCTTTTTGTTAGCTTATAGTATTTATGTAGATGAAACTCAAGTTTATGAAACAGTTACTCTATGTGTTTCCAACACATAATTGTAATTGTGTCTATGTGTTTCCAACACATAATTGTAATTGTCATAAACTGAATTTTGAGATGCAGTTGAGACTAAGCACTGGTGAACTCCATGAGCACTTGCAAGGTTCACACATGAAACAATGCCAAATACAGGAAATTTACTTTCAGCAGTATAAAGTGAAGCTTACTGTGTTTGGGTACTGTTGAAATTCAGTTGTTGCTGATAGTTTTACAAATGGAATCTGCCTTGTGGAATTTCTCCTGGTATTTTAAAAGAATTGCTGATATAAATCAGTAATTTCAGTGTTTTGTCATCTCTTTTGCTTCATTTTTACTTTATTTCAGCAATGATGTCTTTTGCATGAAGGTAGAGAAATGAGCTTCTTGCTAGGAAAGTATATTTTATAGACTTAAGAATTGTTTTCCAGTGTAGTGATTTTAAGAGCTGATGATCTAATAGCAAAAATATCGACTTGAATTAGCTGATACCTGAAAAGAGAATACCCATTTCCAGCTGAAATGAAAAGAGCAGAAATCTAATCTTTATAATGTTATTGTGGTGCAGTCTGAGTATTACAGATGATTGTTAGCCCTTACTGAATTACTGAAAAATTTGGATCACTACTTTTTTTTCCCCACCCCCTCATAGTAAAGTCAAGGAACAATCTTTTTTCTATCTTCATCTTCTGTCTTCTCACAAAATTAATGGGCAGTTATTTTCAGAGACACAGCTGAGAATTGATATTTGTCCCTGCTGCCTAAAACAATAAAACTTACTAATTTTATGTTGTTGTTCTTTACTTTCCTTTCGCATGGAATCACAGACATCCGCTAATGACCTGGGACCCTAGCCAAGAGCTAGCAGTGGTGGGAGAAAATGCAGGATATTTATAACTTCATTATAATCCATTATTTATTCCTTGCTCTTTTCATTGCGAGACAGATATAATTCACTGTAAAAGAAAGCAACTAACAGCTCTCACACTATTTATTTTACCAATTTTAAGAGGATAGCAGTAAAACTGCCTTGTTTTTTTTTTTTAGTTGGTTTTGTGTGTTTGTTTTTTTTTTTTTTTGTACTTTTGGTAGACATTCAGGCACAGATAATGATGATATCACAACATTTAAAGTGACAAATTACATGATTTTTTTGGCATGAAGTAATATCTGGGCCGGGGGAGTGGGATGTCTAAAATACGTGCTGGTCCTGGTGGAGCCAAACATTATGACTGTAGAGAACATTGCACTGCTTCTTCCAGCTGTGATGTTAGCCTTAGCTAGATCTTTAGAAAAGCTGAAGTTTTTGGTTTCCTCATGTGGGTCCATTCTTGCACGGCATTCTGACCCAGAATTCACTCAGGAAACATCTTCTTTCGCTGTGTATTGCCAGCACTCATGTAAATCAGTCTGTTACTGTTCTGCTGGTGATGATGCACAGCACGGGAATGAACTCTTTTCCTCTGACATCCAACCCAGCAAACAAGCACCCCTATGCATAGAGAAGCACTCGGACCTGCAGTCCCAGGTCCCTGGAACACAGAAACAGAAACACTTAGTTGCTCATCTGCTCATTAAGTGGTCTGTATACTAAGTGTTGCAGGTTGTGTGGAGCCAGCTAGTTACTCCTCCTTTCCCCAAGGGTATTTATTGAAGTTTTTGTCTACTTTTAAGGAACTATATAATACAATGTTGCTACAGAGTAGTCTTTCGTTGCCTTCTGCAAAGGAGTAATTCACACTTTTGCAGAAGGTAGGCATAATAAAAAATCCTTGGTGTTTTTTGAGTATGTCAAATTTTTTGATATGTAATTTATTCTTAACATGTCCAGTTTGACTCGCCCTTTCTCTTGTTGTCCACCCTCTACCCCCATCTTTTATTGCAATTGTACCATGGCAGAAGTCCTCATACCAAGGGAAGAATTGCTCAAAACTAGACAGTGTTCTTTAGCTGGGAAGTAAGCAGGATGTATTCCTGAAGCCTAGGCAGGAGATCCAGGATAACACAACTGCTCAGAATTTTCCTTTAACACACATGAAAAGTTGTGTATGTCCAAGTAACTGTAAGGACCGTTTTGCATAGATTGACCAGGGGTCTTGGAAGAATAGAGCACCTGTGACAGTTCTGTTTTACAGAATATCTGTGCAGAAAGAGGATTCAAGTCTGAAGCTGGACTTGTGCCAGGTCATCCACAGGTTTAGATCAGAAAAAGAAACCGCTCCAGAAGACAAACAGTCCTTTTCCTGCAGTTCCTCTTAAATAGCGACAGTTGGTAACCATTGGCTTTTGAGGAAAAATGGAGGATGTTTTCACTTTGTCTCCCTAAGAAATATTTGCTGTTCTCCTGGAGAGAATTACCAAGCCTAATATCCACTTCACAATTCACTAAACAAAAGAGTTTTCATTCAGTCTTAATGGATAGGATTGATTTATGTTGATTCATTGGTCAGATGAAATGCCAGAATAAAACTTACATGAAACACAGAATGTAATGTGTAAATCTCAAAGTATTCATTAATAAAGCCAAAAATTATGTCAGGTGTTTTGGGGTTTTTTTTGTAGAAAGTTTTATTATGACAAGTACAGCTGGACTGAGGTGAGTCAGATATTAATACAGTGTCAAATGCTGTGGGGTCTGGATTGTATGGCTGTTGCATTCAAATTGCTCTTCTATAATCCCGTGATAAGACAATAGGAACCACTGTCAGGCAGGAAAAGAGGGATCTGAGAAGAATGTGGTTTTGTACAGGTAGATGAAAATGCCAGGTGGTATTTTTGCAGTGGGTATCTCCTCTTTCAGCTTGGTGTTTAAAGTAGAATAACAGCAATTTAATAAAAAGAAAAGAAAAAAAAAAGGGCAGGGAGTAGAGTTGTGCTTTTGGTGATTTTATCACTTTTGAAAGTTCAAGATTTCTCTCAGAACATTTATAAATTTGATTGATGTGAAAGGCACAGAGGATTTTTCTTTTTCAAAATGAGATAGGTTTTTGATGAGCAGATAAAGCATGTTACTATGATCATATAATTCAGTGACAAAATGTCAGGAATATAAAGCTACCACTCAGCCTAGTCAGTGTTTCTTGTATTCTCCCTTCCATTCCCCAGGGGAACACTTTGTATTTGTCATATGTCGTCTGTGACTTTTTCTAGTATTTTACAATTCTACCTAAATACTTTAATCAAGATTGAACTTTCATGCTGTTAAATATAGCATGTGTATGTACATTATCACACAGAGAAGACAGTTTCTCCACTGGAAAAAAATTACATCTGATAAGAGAACAAAGAAGCCATTGTTGTCTCTCCCAGGGAGAATTAAAGCACAAAGGGATTTAAGGACACGCAGGAAGTCTGTTGGCAGAGCCAAGAATTGAACTGTCTCTCAAGTTCTGGTGCAAATGCCTCTGCCACGGGCCAAGCTTCTTGAGCTGGAGAGAAGCCGTCCCTTTCACTCCCTGCTTCCGGTTCGACAGGGAAAAGAAACTGAAAAGGCTGGATAGAGAGAAGGAAAAGAAGTAATCCTCGCTGTGAAGCTGAGGCCTCTTAACAAGAGAGAAGAAATGTTCCCAAACTAACCAACCAATACCTTTTTTTTTTTTCCTCCCCCTTTATCCCATTCAAATCAAAAAGCAATGTTGCTGAAGTAATTCTAATGTTACAGGAAGGGGTTCTGTGCAGCTGATCAGCATAATGCACTTCCCTTTGCTTGTGCTTTCTCTGGCCGTGTACAGAAAGCCCTTCAGCTGACACTTCTTTAATATTCTTTAGGCAAAAACACATGTGGAACAAACCCCTAGATTTGTTTTCAGATAGTCCTTCCTTACATCCTCATCCTCTTGCATCTTCCTTGCAGAAGACTTTTTTATTTAAATTAATCTTTGGGGTTTTGTGAAGGTTTTGGAAGCAAGGCTATTATTTTGGCAGGAAGCATTTAGTCCTGTATAATTTTATTTCATGAAATATTTTTTTCACTTTAAATCCAAGTCTTGGATACTATATCTGGGATGTAGCAGCAGTTTAATTAAACAGAATTTGGTCATAACACAAACAGTAACAGCTTGAGGAGGTCAAGATTCTTTAAGGAAAACACACAAAATATGAGATACTGCAGATCTGTGGTTCATAGTGGAGGTGGTGGCAAATAGGTACTGCGGGACCGAGCCTTTTGTTTTATGCGGTTGCTTAAACTGTCCTCACCCATCAGTTGAGAGTAATTTTGTTTGTATAGTAAATAACAGCATCTTTTTTCAGTAAGTTCATTTTGTACCTGAATATGCTGCAGTTTTTTTGATGCTCTGAAGCTTTCTATCTTCTGATGAGGCATTTTTCTGTTTTCTTGTTTGCATGGCAAGTTATAAATGCTGAAAAAACTCAAGGGCTCAAATTCCATTTAACGAGTCTTTTGTTGGTTCTGTGGTGAAAAGCAGCTGTTGGCCATATGTCTTTAGTTCAGTCTTTTCCTCTTTCATTAAATCAGTGGTATTTTAAAGGCTTTTTTTTATTTGTACAGTGCAAGAAGATAATTTTATTCTGGTTTTGGTCCCAGATATAAACCTGTGGGAATTTATCTTAGTACTCTAACTTTAGCCTAATGTTTTACGTTACAGTGGGTTTCCTCTTAGGGAGCTGTTTGTTGATACTGATGTTTGTGGACTATGCCTGTAACAAGTAGCAATTTCATTTATTCAAAGAGTTTTTTAAAAATTGGCAGAAGTTTTTATTCTCGTCTGTTTTTTCTTTTTTTTTTTTTGTCTTGACCCAAATAAACTCCCTTGAAATTTCTGAAGTTTCCAATATTAGCTTAGTTTTCTAATGATGATGTGAAATATTGACCCTTTCAGGCAATTGCAAATAAGAAAAGTTACTGTACAAATAAGACTTGATAAACTATTCTATTAGCTTGTTTGTTACTCCTAAAAGTTGTAGCTCCCTCTCTTCTACTCTTTCCACTTGCTCCTCCCTTCATCTCTACTCCAGTCAGAGTTGGTTCTAGCCTGCTCATTGTAGTCTAAGCAAAATGCAAGTATTGTTTACCAGGAATTACTTGGGTTTAAAAAAAAAAAACAAAAAGTCCCCTTATTTATCAACATTATTCCCTTAAATTTGCAAACTTGACATTACACGCTGTCCCTGGAGGTTTACTGGATTATGTTTTTTCCCATGTTACTTTTAGACTTGGGTTTGAATGATTTGGGAAAACTTTCAGTTTCCAAAATCATTAAGCCCCAAAGCACAACAGACAATTTACTGTAGTTTAAAACAACTGCTTTTTGTTCCCTTGTGCAATTCAGGTTCTGACTCGATTAAGAAAATGAAGTTTTATACTCTTGAAATTCATATTTCCAAAACTTAATTTCTGATAGAATGACTCTGTTATTTTTGAAATTAAAACATTTATTACAATGAGCGACATTATTACAGAATAGAGCTCACTGCGGTTACAATGTGAAATATATATTTGCTGTCATAAGCTGTCCTAGTTGCATATCCGTTCCATGCATAGTAATTCAATGAAAAGTCAAAGATACTCGTATTAACCGAGCCTCCTGTAGCATTAGTTTGAATCATGTACATGAAACAAGAGTTTAATTATCTTGAACTTTTTGTTAGATCAAAATAAAAACTGACAACCAACACACTTCTGTCATTTAGTAGTAGAAAGGTTATAGATTACAAGGGTTATCCACAGGTCATTGGTTTGATAGTAACTAAGAGGCCAAGGCATACAAAGGAACAAAAAGCTTGAAAAGAATTTAAAAAAAAAAAAAAAGAAGCTTCACAGTTTTAATATCCAAGCAAAGATTTCAGTGTAAGATAAAAAAGCCCCAAACCATCACCGTTAATAATAAATGTCTATCACTTATGGTATCTGACTGGATTTACTCCATGCCAAATTTATTTCTTCATGGCACTAGCACAAAAAAATATTAGTTTTCATTAAAAAAAAAATATAGTCATCTGTCTGTGTATTTATACTCAGGCATGCAGGTCTACTGTGATAAAATGTGATATAATCTCAGGCTAATAAATAGGGTATTTCTCAGTATCTTGAAAACTCATTATTTAAGAAAGATTTAGAAAAGCTGCTATAAATTTTGACTTTTAAGCCAACAAAAGAGAGAGCTGAGATTTCTGATTCTGCTGTCCAAATGGAAAAGGATCAGAATAGAATATTGCTTCTCTGTTATAAATCTCCTAGTAGTAAAAAAGGTAATTTTGCTTATTAGCCACAAATCTATTTGCTAAGCATACTCTCAAATAGTAAAAAAGGAGAGTTTTACTATTTTAATATTGTGAAACTTTTTATGCAGGTTCATTCAACAGGGAAAAAAAATGTCGTCTCTGACTTAGTTATCGCTGTTTCTTTAAATAGCTTGCATGCTTTCATTGAAGTCTCCTGGACTCCTTCATTTTTTATATCTTTTAGTAATGCAAGGTACATTTCCAGTGAATATTCTTCATACATTATTTTAAAAATGGTCTGTGGAAAGGTTAAAATTCTCTGATATTCTTGAAAAAACAACCCAAAAAGGTGTCTCAGTTTGTTCTGGTTTATTAATTGTTATTTTCTTTTTAAATAGGTAATAAATCTAGACTTTCTTATCAAGGGTGACTTTGTACTAACTGCAAGTTTTTGGTGTGGTTTTACTTTGTGTTCAAAGCTGACTGCAACTTGCACTTCATGATTTTAATTTCCAGTAGAGTTTCAGAGGTTGTTTGCGGAGTGGGACATTCATTTGACTTCTAATACATTTTGATTCCAAAGAAAATATATAGTCAATCTTTCTAGCTTTTGATTTTGAAGAGGAATAACTCAATATTGTTAATATTGATAATTAGGCTGCACTAAATGACTACTTTTTTTTTTCTTTTTCAGTTTCCCTACATAATAGCAATTAGAACCTGAATTTGTCCTCATTTTAAATGTTTTGCTCACATGCCATATAAAAATTCTTTTTTCTTTGATATTTGGTTAGATGAAACTGAACTTTTAGGATTTAGATGGCCTCAGAACCTGTCATACACATAAATATTTGGAAAACATAGACTGTAGTGAGACTTCAGCTGATGTATTTTCTGTTTGTATCTTCAAAGTTCTACAGTCCAGGTCTAAATGATGTGTATTACAATTGACTAAAAATACCCTGCTGTTGCTCACAGGTAATACGTAGTGACCAAATTAAAAGAGCTGTTGTGCTAATCAGAGGAGAAAAGGGAAAACAGCATAAATTGATGGGAAGTGGGCACACTTATCCCACACAAAAGCATTCACTTGGGCATGATTGCCAGTGGTAAATTTGACCTTCTAATTCTAGACTTAAGGTGCTGGACTTGAGATGCAAAAAAGCTTTTAAGAGTGACTTTTTTGTCTTTCAAACAATTTTGGATGAGAGTAGAAGCCTAAAATTATTTTAAAACTTTTTTAATTTGAAAAATTAATGTGTTTGAAGAGGGAGGCAAGGAATTTAATTTTTTGTGATTAAATAGTCTACCATCTAATAGACACCTAAAGGTATTAGGTCTGTTTATAACAACCCCAGGCTTATGGAGCATTTGATTTGAGTCCATTATTCTTAAATAGATTGGTAGTTTTCCTTGGATGATGTGGAATTTTGTAAGACTACAAGATTTTGCACCAGAGGTTTGTTGAAACAACTTCCCTGAAGAGAAATTATACTGATTGAGGGAGGGGGAAAGACAGAAAGAGGAATAAGATGTTGAGCAAGTCACCAGTACTCCAGTGCACTGGCCATGCATTTAGGAAATCATTTCTCTGCTTCAGAAAGCTGGTGTAACAGCTGAAGCCATTGATGATCACAAGGTTTTTCTGCGCTGCTGGGCCAGGGTCTGCTCTTTCCTGCATTAACTGTTGCAGCTTGCACTGGTACTGCCCAAGGCTTTGAACTTCGCCTGAGTGGCAATTGCATATTTGATGTGCCCAACTGTGATTTATATTTCAGTCTGGTAGTATAACGAAAGAGGATTGAAAAAGTTTGTATGTGCTTAAAGGATATAGCATTTGTACAAATGGCTTCAAAAAAATCATCAAGAAAACAGGTAAGATTAAACGGAATATAATTATATTTTAAACTGAATGATAGGAGTAGCCTCCCTGGTGCATAAATCTGTATTCCTTAAATTGTTTTTTAAAAACACAATTAGTTAAAATTTTCTGGTTTTCTGGTATGGTCAAGAGCAAATTACTAATACTGTAATTTTCAGAAATTAGGTTCTGTGATTCTTTGTCTGAGTTAGGACCGAGTCATAAAACTTAGGTTGCTGCTTAAGAGTTGGTAAGCCTTGTACCTTAATACATACTTAAGTCTTCTTTTTCTTATGTTCTGCTGTGGTTTCTTACGGGCAGGATTCCTGTTACAATCTTTCAATGTGCTTCTAACATACAGTTAGAATGTATGTATATTTGTTAGTTAGAATGTATGAAGGTATGTAGAAAACTGTACAGCTCCTTATGTAAGTTTCACAGTGAGCAGCTTCATTTACCTGTTCTGCAAATATTTAGACTTTCTGAAGTATTTCTTCTATCTTCTAATGGAGCATTGCAGTTGTTTTTTAAATGTTTAAGAGGTCTGTTATTATACTTGAAGTAGATTATTCTTATAGAACAGTTTCAACCCCAAATATGTTCATATTGCAGCAACTTGCACAGCCTTCTGGAATGCCTGAGCTGCATGATTAGGATATTTTAACTACATTTTAAACCAAAACTTTCCCTTTCTCTGATCTGTACTGAGAGTCCTGTAATGAGGACTAACTTGTATGATTTGTCAATTTTGAGCTGGAACCTGGCTACTTTGTAGTGAGCTTGCCAGCGAAGTACCTTGTATGATAACAGTTGTCTTACTGCCCTCTTGTAACTTCTTCAGAAAGGCGTGTTTTTTCCACTATTAGGACAGTTGACAGGTAATAAATCGTAGAATGTTTCACAAATCACCATGGGATATGAACCAGATACAGCTGGGCAAGTGCAGGAACAAGGCATAGCAAAGCCAGTTAAAGCTTTGTTGAAAGAAGCATTCTTGCATGGAACAAACTGAACAGTGCCAACCACGTAGAGCAGCCGGGCAGGGACGACATAGTCATCCTGGCCAAATGGCATGTTCTCTGCAGGAAGCCATATCCAACTCATGTTCTTTGAAAAACCTCATCTTCCTGAAGTTTCATTTCAAAAGTGAGACTTGGAAGAATCCCAGAATAATCCTTTTTTTTTTCTTTTCCTCATGATCAACAAAAACCATGATGCAATATCATGAAATATGTTAGTACTTATGTCCAGAATGATTAATCCTACTACTTTTTGTATGATTTGGGGCTGTTGATGCTGCTGGGTATTTGGCCTGATGCCTCTGATATTAGCACAGAAAAAGCTTTGATTTCAATTACTCTCCTTTATTTTTAAACAAGCTGTAAATTCATTGCTGTGCTTCACTTCTCCATTTTTTTTCTGTTGTATACTAAAACAAAGAGACTTTTCTGACTAAATTGAGACTATATTCAATTAAATGAGTTGTAATTTATCTTCACTAAACAAGAGAGGATAATTTACCAAAAAGAATAAGCACAAACCAATGCAAATCAGCTTTTAATAGGATTTCAGTAAATTATTTTTGAAATTCTCATTCATTATCATTATAGGGTTATGGCATTGTTTTCAGAGTTATCCGATTTTGTTTGTTATGTCTTCTCTCAAGGCCTAATTCAAGGAGTTTTATGAACACTAGTGAGAACATATCACAATTTTCTACTAATGTATAGCATTATTCCTACTTTATCTGTAGGAAATTCAA
Organism: Tringa tobata; assembly: GCA_033628505.1. Classification (NCBI taxonomy): domain Eukaryota; kingdom Metazoa; phylum Chordata; class Aves; order Charadriiformes; family Scolopacidae; genus Tringa; species Tringa tobata. The sequence goes on along the minus strand of JAHREE010000348.1, from coordinate 3,744,815 downwards.
ACCATTAAAATATTAAATAAGTTGCACAATGTCATACAAAAGTTTCAACAACAGAGCTAGAAGTAAAATGCATTTCTTCTGAAATTCCAACTTGAGTGTCCAGATGGCATTGCTAGTGTTGCCCTCCTGAAGCCTTGCTGCTTTATGATTTTGTTTTATTATACTTAGATCAGTTAATCACTCTCAAAGATCCATTACGAAACTTCAGAAGGAAGGACAGCTCTTAATGAGGAAACTATCATAGGGTCAAGATACTTCTCTAGGAAAGTAGAAGATCTGGATCTCTTGATCCTGAATTTAGATCAGATTCTTTTCTACTGCCTATGTTTGCATTCCCAGCCACTGAAAATCATTGAGCCACTCACACAGGAGGAACTTTCTTCTGTTCTGAGTTTAAGTGTCCTGTCTTAGAGATGTCCCGGTCTATGACAGTCCAGTTGGGAATCTGGGTGAAAGTTCTTAACATGGGAGCTGGAGCATGTCCAGAGCAGGCAGAATCTTACAGGAAAATTATCTGGTGAAATCTTAGTCTCTACTGAATAGGTAGTAATTGCAATATCTCACCCTGATTTTCTCAAGAAACAAAATTTTACAGTGTCTGTCTGGTTTTTGCCCATGTTACCCAATAATTCTTGAAGAAAATGGCTAGATTGAACCAGATTTGAAAGAGCGGTAGGGATCTCTGATATTAGGCTCCTACAAGTTTTGTGTGCCAACCAGGTAGGAAGAGATCCTAACGGTGCCTCTACTGAGGGAAGGTTCAGCTTTCACTGGAGAATTCATGCGGGAGCACAGCCTTAAGAGGAAGGCCTTAGGCAAACAGGTTAGGTGGCTCAGGACTTATGACCGTTTTGTTTTGCAGTCTTGAGGGATTCTGACATCTAAGTGAATAGTAAGCAGCAAAGTAGAAAAGCCGAAAGTGCAAAGAGGAGAATTCTGGAAGGTGGGGTGCAGAGGGCAGGCAGAGTGGGCAGGAGGAAGACAATGACTGCTTAGTGGAACGAAAGACGTGGAAAAGGGTGCCATTCTTCCATCTTTTAAAAGGCTGTATGACATGCGGTTAATGAAACAGATTTAAATTACAGAGAATTTCTTTGTGGCCTGCGAGGGCTGAGAATCAATCTGTAGTATTTGGTGCTAGGCTTGTATGCACTTCCACTGGTTCTTGGCAGCTTCTGGAGCAGTCGGTAGTGTCTCGTTGACTGGTCAGTCATATCATCTTCCAGTATATCAAAAGCAGTATAGCTTGGGTCCCACCTCCAAGAGTGGATGGGACGGTATGTGAGAGGATGGCAGGAAACGGTGGAGAGGTGGTGGGTGCTAAAGTATCCGTGAGAGAATTGCAGGAACTTGACTTACATCCTACACTGATTGATGACTTCTGCCGAGAATCAGTTACAGTGATTTTCATTGCTGCTGTTAGTGCTCAGATGCTTTCCCAAATACCTTTATTGAAGAAAAACGAATTAGTTTGTTGTAGTGATGTGTAAATATGGGGCTGACCTCTTTGTTAGGGAGCCTTGAGGGAGTGCATCAGTATTACTGAAAGGAGAAGCATCAGCATCATTGTCTTTAGCACGTAGCTTGCTCTGTTCATCACCGTGCTGGTAAGCAGTGGCATGCTTATGGTCAAATGTAGTGTGCTCTTCAACTCTGGCCGTTACCTGTGGCTGCCTCTCCAGTGAGAAGATTGATACCACTATTGCTGAATCACTGAAACAAACAGTGACTGTTAGTTCAGAAGCAGAAACTATGCTGGGACAGTACAGGGACACGTTGCATACTGTCTGCATGTGACGAAGTGCAGTCAGGTTACTAAAACAAAAACAGTAAATGAGGAGCAAAGGAAGACTGGGAACCTGTCATTTCAGGGCCAGTTTCTGCAGACCTTCTTCATGTAAGAAATCCCATTGCAGTCAGACCCACTGAATTCCACTGATCAAATAAAATAAAAGCAACAGGGCTAAATGCGCAGTTTCACACGTGTATTCAATTAGTGGGGCTCCCATGGATGCAGCTATATAAAAACAGGTGTTGAAACACTGCTACAAGCAATGTCCACAAAAATCCAACCCCCAGCCTAATCCCTGCAGTTACGTTTTCCCACAAATAGGACAGCAAGTCTCAAGGAAAAAGCACTGCCTGTGATCTTACTTTATACTTCCCAGTATGTGCTTCGTTTATAAGGAACAATGTTCTATCAGTTCTGGTTGTGGAATTGCGAAACATTTATGTCTGAAGTCCTTCCTGACCTCCTCACCTTAAAAGTTCCTTAATAAGTTTTGCATATCCCTGCAGGCCCTTCTCAAATATCCCAAATCTTTCTGTTCCTTTTTTCTCCCTCAGCTTGTTGATTATGAAGTTCAGGTTGGTCCTTTCCAAAGCTATGCTTCAGTTTCTTAATGGCCAGTCCAGTAGTGACTGGAGAGTTTGTCACTGTCTTTGTTATCCCTTGTCTATTACATTTGTATCCATGTGTTCTGTTTGTGACTTTCTCTGTTACTCTTTGAATGAAAAAGTCCCTTGATCTGATAATCATAATGAAGCAAGTGCTCAGACATGCCACATGCCCTTACAAATGTGGGCAGGGGTAGCCAGTTTCTGGCGAATGGGAATGTTACCGATTTTTCAGCTTTTCTTGGTTTGAGTTGAAATATGACCTGAAAATATAAGTCTTAGGAGAGGGTTTTTAATCTCTTTTCTGGGCAGTTTAGGGAAAGTGGCGATTCCAATAATAAATATGTTTTACTATTAATGTTTATGTCAGGCTCAGTATATTTACAATTACCTGGCAGTGGATGAGATTTCACAGCAGTGAAACACTGAGATTGTATGCATCTGTCTATATATACTAACTGGTTCTCTATGTGAATGGCAAAACCATTAATACTTTTAACATTTCTTTTGAAAGGCCAAAGCTGTGCTAAGGGGTTGGCAGCCTGCCTGCTGGAACCTTTTGATCCACCATGCACTTCCTAGCAAACCTTACCAGGTGTCCTTTCAGCTGGTCTATGGCAAGGCTTTGGTGTGCTGAGAACATGGTCACAATGTGGGGCAGCTGTGTCTCCAAAAAAGGAACAGGGAAAGCAGAAGGAAAGACTGTTCAGATCTTGCTGTCAGACCCTGGTAGTCTGATTGTCGTGGTCCAACTTCTGCAGCCACTGTGGGACCAGAGGCAAGCTTTGGAAGCCCCTGGAGTCTGACACCGATTTGGTGGTAACAGTTCCTGGCTCTATGTTATGATGAGCAGGTGGCACATCACTGTGTGTGTGGCATGAACAGAAAATAAAGTATTTAGCCTTTGGTTGCATCACGTATTGACCAGATGGGGCGGATAGAAGTATTGCTTGGGTGAGGTCTGCTTGCAGGCTGGGTGTTAGACTTTGCTTTGCTGTTGACTTGTAGTTTTGATGCCTAATGCTCCTATTAATGTCTTTGCGTGTAAAAGCCTTGATCATGCCTTTCTGTCAGATTTATGCTGAGGGCTGTAAAAACTTGGGGTGGGGGATATCCTCAAGAATTTATACTATCTAAGTATAAAATAAAAGATAGCAGGCAGGAAAGCACAATTAAACACTACTGCGCAGTGCCAGCACTGGGCTTGGCACACGAGTATCTGGAGGAAAATTCAAGAAGTGAATGTTGGGCACTTAACATTGTGTCTGATAAATTAGAAAGACAGATACTGTGAAGATCCTTGTTCCCATGGAGTTACTAAAGCGGCAAGATCCACAAGTAATGCAGAGTGTTTATACGAAGGCATGTTATTCATGGACTGTTTTGTTTCTTTTTGGTCTTTTCAGGTGTTCCAGGACCTTGGAACTTCTGTGTTGTCAGGTGCATTTAGAGGATATAACATCTGCCTCTTTGCATATGGACAAACAGGTTCAGGAAAAACTTACACAATGATGGGAACACCTGTGAGTTACGCTGTTCATTTTACATTTAGGGTTGAGGGTGGGATGTCCAGCAGAAACATCACTTTATTTTTAAATTGTGATTATGGCGCTTGTTGAGCGGAATGTTTATACATGTTTTATTTGGTATTTAGACATATAAGAGTCATGCCTTTGCATTCAGTTAAATAATATAGCATCAACTAAAAACACTAGAAAATATGGTATATTTTAAATATTTATTTTAGATACCCTTCTTCTTACTATATGTAAATCTTATTACTGTCTTAGAGAACAAAAAAAATAAATCTATACCCCTGAATAGTTCTGAGTTTTAGAAACATACAGCTCAAGATAACACAAAGTATTCATTCTCATGGAATTTTTTTGGCAGTCTGAGCTATGCTGAAATTAAATTACTTTCACAAATAAAAATAGATACAATTCACAGGAATACTTTTGTAACAGGCTTCATTGTCTGCTTGAGACATTTATCAGTTGCAGAAGTTATCTTTTCACCTGTGGAAACTAATACTTGCTTCACTTCCAGTTTTGAAATGTATTTAAATGGTGTTTGCAGAAGCTGTTACATTTTAAGATTTGTGTCTACCAGGATTCACTTAAAGTGCATTTTAATCTTGGTACTCAGATTGATGGAGTCAGTTGAGGATTTCCTGCATTCTGCTGCAATGCAAGGCAATTAGATCTCTATCCATAAATAGTCTTGGCTGTTGATGAAACATAACCCCTTACAAAGAAAAATTTTATTTAACAGTTTTCATGAGTAGACCACTATTTCCTACACCCCATAGGATTTAATTTGTAAGGTGAAATAAGGGTAGAATTTGTTCAAACTCTGAATATAAGAAAAAGACTGTTCTAGCATGGTTTGTTCTTTTGACAAGAGTTTTGATTTTTAAAGTTTTACTTTCTCCACATATATCAGCAATAGGATTTTGTTAAATCATGACCTGATTCTCCATTCGTTTTATGGAAAATCAAGTTTAGCTCCATGAAAGCCTTAAGAATTGTTAACATTGAGGCTTATAGGTGACAAACTACAATATTTGTATTATGTTATTTTGAAAATATCTGATCAATTCAGAATGGCCACATCTTGAAGTTATCATTGTTTCCAAGGAAATTTCCAGGCATAGTGTTTCTAAGAGGTTTCTGTCTTATAAAGTGATTTCATTCTCCACTGGAATCCTGCTTTGACCTGATGTTTAATAACATGTATTCACTGTGAAACAGTGTCCAAAATTAGGAAGAAACAAGTGAACTTTTCCCCATGGTGCTCCACTTACGAACCTGGACTTTCTGCCTCCAACACCATTGCAAGCGTGCCTTCTAAAAGCTTTTAATGCTATTCAACAAGCAGATTGAACCTAGGCCTTAGAGTCTTTCTCAGGCTGTGTTGGCACTGCAGTCACTAAGGTGTGAGCAATCATGTCATAAGAACAGTTCATCACACAAAAACACACTGTTAGTTCAATGCTGTGTAGACTATTTTGGCAAAGTTTAAATCCGCTAGTTTGGGTACCGTTGGCAGTCCATATCCTGTTCTCTCTGAGAGACCAGATTTATAAATCTAGGACATAAAACTGTTCCAAACCTGTTCTGTGACACCAAAGCATAGAGAAATAAAAGTAGAATAAGGAATAAGCTAAATATTCATGACATCAAGCTAGTTTCAGTGTTGGCCTGGCGTCATCTAGCCTGCAATGCTTCTGACACGGGCACGTCCAGTATCTTTACATCAAACGGCTCTTGGATTTAACCCAGGGCTCTAAACTCCTCATCGATGCTGTATAAGTGGCTCTAAAATGACTTCTGCTATAAATAGCATTTGCACCAAAGTTAAGCCAGATGACATTACACAGCACATGAGTGCCTGCAGTGCTGCACGTGCAAGATGCTTCAGCTGGAGTAGTAGAGCGTGCCATGGTGTTCTGAACTGCACTCCAGAGGGGTTTGTGTTATAATCCATCATACACTCATTACTTTAATGCTGCGCTATGATTATGTCCTTTTCTTAAAACTTGGCTTTTATTTAAAAATAAGTTTTGCAAGAGCGATAGCAAGTATATTGTTTAAATTTCTTTCTGTTTATTATTTGAAGGCATCCATTGGACTGACACCACGTATATGTGAGGTACTTCTTTTCTATTTCACTTGCATTTGTTTAACTAGTTAGATTTTCTTGATGGATTTAAAATGTATATACACTTCTGATTTGTGCAGGGCCTCTTTTCAAGGAAAGATGATTACTCAGACCAAGCAGCATCTTGCAGAGTAAAGGTCAGGTAAGTGTGTCACTGTTTGGGGCAATGCTATGAATGCTTTCAACAACATATTGCTGTAATCAAACAAAGTAAAGACTAGTTTATTTTGTTTCTGTTTTCTCAGATGATAATAATTTTGGAACAAGGGGGAGAATGCAGAGGAAGGATGAGAAAGTGTTGGTTTTTGTTTTCCATCTCAGTATAGTTCTTTGGATGCTGTTTTGTATAGACAGCTGAAATAGGAGTCCATTAAAAATTTACTTCCTGTTTGTTTAACTCTTAAATTTCAGCCATAATCCTACGTTCCGTTCTTTTTTGTCTTTCACATAGATCTAATGAAGCCATATGTTTTGAAATCTGGGGATTTAGACTCACTAGTGTTAAAAAAGGATATTTTATGAATTTTGAAATAAAATCCTGAATGCCTCTTGCTTCTTGGAAATTTGCTACTATGAGTTCTTTTGTATGTGTACTGCATGGGAAGGGGCAGTAACATTATGAAAATGAATTCATTAACTTTATCGTGAAAGATCTATATAAGATTCAGGTAGTGACATTGCCTAAATATATGCTTTCACTTTTTTTTAATTGTGTGCATTTAACATTCCTTTTTTTTTTTTTTGGGTTTCCAGTTTTCTTGAAATCTATAATGAGCGTGTCCGAGATTTGTTAAAACAATCAGACCGAAAAAAACCTTATACCCTTCGAGTCCGTGAACACCCTGAAACAGGACCATATGTACAAGGTGAGCGTGGGCTTCACAAGTAGCATCAGAATTTCAAGTAAATGTGTATCAGGTCTATATGTATCTTTGCATATGTTCCTAATTGCTTCTGCTCTACAAGAGTTACTTTCCTCAAAGATTTTGATTGCTGGTATGAACGTGTAATACACTGAAAGGTTTGCCTCTGTTATCCCACTGGCTGGATATCCTCCACTTTTCTGTTTGCCTTTCCAGGCATAGGTTGTGTGTGAGCTGTAGTGTTTTGCTTTCTTTTGTTTTAAAGAAATCTTAACTTAAGAAATCCAGCAACATCAGCTCTAAATGGGTTCTCCAGACCAGCCTAAGGTCCCTCCATACCTGTGTCAGACCTTGGCAGCAGTATATATAAAATAATAATAATAAAAAACTAGATAAACTCAACTGTTTGATGTTGCAGACCAGGCCATGAGAAGTGATTAAAATTTGTATTGCCCAAGTGAGAACCCAATAAGCTTCATTTTCCTTCATTAATGTGAAAAAACATAGAATGGGTAGGTGCGTTATATGATTATAAACATCACACACTTTTGAATAACCACTTGCAACAGCAGCCCCTTGGGGGTTTTGTGTTTTCTAGTGAATCATAGCTTTCAAATCAGGTGACACAGAGCAGATGAAAAAAACCCCATATGTATTTTTTCCATTTCAGTTGTCTTTCTTATTTTAGTTCTTATCTTCTCACTCATTGTTTTTTTACTTCCAGTTTATTTTCACTCTTGATTGGTGCCTTCACTTCAGGTTCTTACGTAGCATTAAATTGGAGTTTGGCCATCGATACTTGTGAATTGATTAGCTCCCTGTGTGAAGTTTGCCTGCTGCAGTTCTGTTTATGTGATCAACAACTTATGTGACGTAAGGGATGCCTCTCAAAATCAGTGTGCCAGTGCAAAATCATATAGAGTAGCTTCACAGTGGAGATCAGAAGGAAAAGCTTTTTCCACACTGATGCAAGTTTCAAAAATTTCTATGTTTGTTTAGAAAGTAAATGCATACGTTTCCCTTTCAGCATGCCTTGTATCTAGCGTGCAGAATTCCAAAGTTGCCCTTAGTATCACTGACTGTGCAAATGCTTGGCTGGCTGACAAGTGGGTAGTAACACCTGGGAGGTATGCATTTACTATGCAAAATGCATATCACATAGAATTTTATTGGTCCTGTCACATCAGATCAAACACTGATTTGTTCTGGCTTTTAAATAAAGTTCTTGTCTCTGTTGGTTTTCTGAATTCCTTTTGTTCTCCCTGGTTCTCTTTTCTCTCTTTCTTTATCACAACATTACATGTCAGTCTGTTATCCTCACTTCAGAGATTAAGGCAAGATGTGACAACAGATAGGCTGACTTGACCATGTGATTGAATGGAGCCTGGAATTCCCAGCTCTCATTCCTGGGGCATCTGCAGTATCAGTCACAACGAGCGGTTGTTACCGATTCCTCCTCTCAAAATTTGAAATAAGCACTTGGGAAGAGTTGAACTGTACACAAGGGACTCTCTGGCATTCTGGTTATTTCAGCTGTGCTTTCCCAGCACATCAGCATCCTGTTTAAGGAGAGTTGGAAAATAGATGAATTGATGGTCTCATTAGTATGGCAAACCTGTCAGTCTTTGAAAAGCAGATTCATAGACATTTGGCCTTTATTGAGGTCTGTCCAAGATTCTCTTTTTACCTGCTTGTTATCGGAGAACTTCGTTGTTGTTGGAGTACAGTTACTAATTATTTTCTTTTAGCAGCTGCTCATTCACCACACGAGAAAAGGTCTTTAAACTGCTTCCTTCCTTGGCAATTTCCATCCCTTTTCTCAGGCCTTATATCTCCAGTGATTCCTTGGCTGCATATAATGGATTTTCCTTGTTTTAAAAGAAAATGAAGTTATAGCTTCTGCCAATGGGCTGGCTTGCCTTTTGTCGCTATTTTGTCTTCAACTGGAAACTTCCAGGCCAAATCTGTCACTTCTATTCCAGTTCTGGTTTTTGTTGTTTTTTCTTTTTTTGGGGGGTGGGGTGTGTGTTTGGGTTTTTTCTTTAATTATTAATTAATTTTGTCTCTTTTGAATAAGGATTTTATACTTAGACACAACTAAAAATTTTAAGTGGAACAGTTTTATGCTAGAGTTCTGAAATATCCCATAAAAGTTCCCAAGTGATTAGATTAGAAAGGATAATGGAAAAAGGTTAACCTAAATAATATTTGCCAGCTTTGGCCACGTTTGTAAGTCCAGTATGATTATTTTAGAAGATTGTCTCCCTCTCTTATCTTGTGACAGCCTCCAAAAATCATTATGTTAATTGCTGTGAGAAAAAAATTAATTTTAATGATAAATGTGATTCGCTATTTTAGAAAAATTGATCACATGTGTGAAAAATTAAGTAATTTCTCTACTGAAGGCATCATGGGGTGTAACTAGAAGCTGTTGTGAGAGCATGTGAACAGAAGTGATTTCAGGCTGATGAGTCAGTGGCTTAGGGCAACAGTCAGATGACAGTTTTTTGGTTTTTTTTAGATATGTGTATATAATTATGTATTGATAAATAAATATGCATATGTACAGTTTACACAATTAAGAACAGTAACAGTTTGCTTTACTTGAGACCACCCTGTTGTCTTTTGAGGCAAGGGACTACTAAAGAAGGTATGATTATGTAGCTCCTTTTGGAATTGCACTCATTAGCTCCCATCAAAAATAAGCAGCAGTGAGAAAGTCCAGAGGTCTTTTGAATGCAGGTGAGCAGTACAGTCAGCTTGATTTTAATAGTATCAAATTCAAGAAAATGAAGTGGTTCACAGCTCTGGTAAAAAATGTCCTTTTCAACTACAGTAATATATTGTTGCAATTAGCATTTGCTGATCTCTGTAATTGGGGCCTTCTACATGCTGAAGTAGCCTTTTGCAGTTTAATATGCAGTCTCTCTGTGCAGGATCAGAGGGCGTGAATATTGTTTCCAATAGTTAGGTGGCTGAGATCAGAATTACCAGCAAGCTTCCTGGAAAGAGAGCTCGGTTTGTATTCCCCTTTCAGGCAACTTGCTCTATGGGAGAAATAAAAATGGTGAACGTTAACAAAGCTCAGAATTTTTCCATTATTTCCCATAGATCCAGTATGTTAAGGACTAGCATCTGCATTTGCATCATACTTCTCGCAAGACATCAGCAATTTTAAGGTTTTCTGACTTTGATCAAGAGCTCCCCAGTGTACCATTAGTTTGTCAGTTGTGTGCTTGGTGTCAATGATACCCAGAATACAGTTAGCACTGGATGAAGAACAGAGGAAAATCAGAAAACTTAACCCCTTTAAGGACACTTAGGTGCTCTGGGCAATGCAATTTCCATTTGCAAGTCCAGTCAGGAAGTCCCAGCTCTGAACACTAAGTATTTTGAATAGTTTCCAGCCCATCATTTCTCTATGTAAAGGCTGTGAGATTGTAGCCTTTAAAATGCTGAAAGTCTTTTAGTGCTTTGGGTTGGAATCGTTTCAAACTTCTCCCTCACAGATGGTTGCACTGTTAAGGAATCGGCCTCTCTTAAATCAGGAAATGATGCAATCTACTTTGTTGCTCTGAGACAGATTTCTGGGGGAGATCCTTTCTTACTCCAAGGCAGATTTCTAGATGAGCAAATGTTTTTGATCTTGAAAATGGCCTTTCTTGTTCTAGCAGCCAACAGAACACTTTGTCATTTCTTTTCAAACAACATTTACAATATTTCATTTACCTTATTGAAAAACTAAATGTTTTGAACTCTGTGCTAGATTCACTGTTCTAGTACTTATAGAAAGATAAGAATTTCTTCCATGCCTCCATTTTATAACTGGATTTTTATTCAGTTAAACAAGACCCTGAAAAAGGGTCTGGGAAAACAATAATAGTTTCCATATTCTGAGCTTTGAAGATCCCAGTGCTGTTGGAAAAATAATGGGCCTCTTTCTCAAATGGAAAATGTGATGACTTCTGGAATGAATGTATTGTAAATGGACACTTGAGAGCAGAAGAAATGCTTTTGTTTGAAAATCATCCTATACATTTTGTGTGTGCAAGCGTGCATGCATGCACACTACAGTTAGAGGATTTTTTTTAAAGGTGTGGGTGATAAAAATCTTCTGTTTTTCTTTATGTGTATCAATTGTTAAAGGACTAAAGAAAATTCCCATCTTTGGCTTAGATTTTGCTTCCATTTGAAGTTAAGCAAGCTGTTATCATGTAAGGATAGACTGTCTTTGACTGTCAGAAGTACTTATTTCAGTGTTGTTGAATTTTGTATTCATCTTGACTTATATTCTAGCAGTAGATAAATTATTTGATCCAAATAAATCACATTTTTCAGTACTTGCCTTCATCCACAATTTTGTGGCCTTCAGTAAAATAAACCAAGCCTAAATGAGTGCAAGAGGAGGAAGTAGCCCCAGCTCAGAGATAACACATACCGCTAAGGAGTGTTTTACGAGATACTGTATGATGAAGTCTTGCTTCACAACTCAGGTGGTTGGTTTTTTTTTAGGAGTCACTGCAGTACAAACGATAACTAATCGTCACCATAAAATGCAAACGAGGCATACTAAACTGGATTTATGTGAAATGCAAGCCCGTTGAGGTTAATTTTGTGTGTCTGCTGGAATTGGCGTTTTGCAAGGGGCTGGCAGTGCGGCTGCAGCACAGCAGCAGACTGCCCTCCTCTGGGGTGCTGCGAGGCACAACCACCACTCCCACACAGCAGCTCTGCAATGCACCACTTCTTTCATTTGTTTTCAGTGGGGTCTTTTCCCCCTTAAAAATAAAATCAAATTTAAAAAAAAAAAATCACCAAAACAACCCCAAACAAAACTCAAAGCACAAGATATGCAAAGGCCAGATGTTTGATACCATATTTGGGTACCCCCTGGGGAGAAAAGAGTGTGAAGACTTCAATGTGTTGCAGGCCAGAGCCTAGTTAAGTAAATGGTAAATATTCACAAGGGTTGATCTCTAATTCATTTAGTTGCCTGAGCTGAGCCATTATCCAGAGGCAATGGCAAAAAGCTTTTTCACAGGATCCGTACCTATTTAGTAGCAGTGACATATCTGAAAATTTCAGTTACATTGTTTTATATACTTTTGTTCTGCAGACAAGCTGGAAAAATGTCTGCATTTTAAAGGTACAAGGTGTTTTTTATACTGATGTCACTGCATGTGAAGAATAGATTGCAATTTTTTATTTTGTTTTTTAGAAAGATTTTATTTTTTTTTAAATAAAATCGTCTAGTTGAGAGACTGTTTGTAAAACAACCTGGCATCCCAGTGGAATGTCCATATGGTCCTGATGTTGGATAAATTGTTGGGTAAACTGACTGAAATTTCCTGAGAAAAATATGCATTAAACTCTTTTTAAATCTTTGACAGGATTGACTCAACATTTAGTTACAGACTACAAGCAAGTTGTAGAACTTCTAGAAGAAGGAATAGCTAAAAGGTATTTTATGAAACAAATAAGCTCCATCTTTATTAAACAGTTCTTTCACCATGTGTTGATTTCGTTAATGTTTATTTTACTGACAGTGTTGCCAATGCTTTGTTGTGACAATGTGTCAGATTTGCTGATCCTGCAGGTGACATACACATAAGATGTTACATATCCTCGTATTATCCACAGTAAGAGCTACAAGCACTCATGAAGTTGTTTTTTCAAAACTGATCCCATGCTGACTTACTGAAAAAATTCAACCATCTGTCTGGGCTAGAAGATTCGTGCCAGGAAAACATTTTGCTGTAAACAAACTTCTGTTTTTCTCCTTCGCTTGCTCATGACCCTTTAGACTGTATAGCTTTCAACTAACTCGTTAGTGTAACTTAGTGATTTAAAACTGCTGAAAAGATAGTGTATTTAAATTCAATTTCTAAAAATATTTGTTTTATAATTATTTGTTTTACTTTTTAAAGTATTTTTTTACCTTCTTAGTCCAAATCATGCATGTTTGCTATGAGAGAACTATGGGAATTGGCACACCAGTGAAGCCAATAATTTCAGCTCTCATTAGTCAGGATACTTTTTTACGTTTTCAACAGGGAGCCTTGGATATCAATACAACTGCTATTACAGTGATGGAAAAGAGTTATATTTGAAAGGATCCTCCAGATACAAATCACAGTTCCGAAATAGATATTAAGTCTAATCATAAGAGAGGTCAAGATTTTAGAATATCACTGATCCTTAGAACTAAAGAAAACTAAGCTGCATTATCACAAAAACATAGAACATACTGCAGGATTAAGTTTTGCTCCTTCTGCTTGTAGCAATCAATAGATGCAACTCTACAGTAAGAAGAGATTTTTTCAAAAGAACAACAAAATTCTAGTCTATCTGCTAGTGTAATCGTACAGTCATCTTGTTGCTAAAGAAATAGAAGATGTGGAGAAAACAAAATCAGAGGATCAATATTGTGTGTGTCTGTTTTTGTGATGCTGAAGTTTCAAACTTTGTCACTTGCATGAAACCAAGCAACTACTTCTTTTTCTGAGTAACTTTTCAAAAAGTTATTTGGAATATACAGGAAACTCCTATTTGCCTATAGTCTTTGTTTTAATAAAATATTCTGCAGAGTGTTTACTCTCTAGCACATTATAAATGCAAACAAACTAATTTAAAATATCTGCAGTCTGGGAAATGATGCAAAAAGATCAGCAAGATCTTAGGGATAGAGAAGGTGGGGAGCAGGTTGCAATTGCCCCATATGGCTGGAGGCAGGAGAGGATGGGATGGGATTTGGAGCCAGGTATGACTAAACAGGGAAGTTGGGAGCGGAAGCTCCCCTTGAACATGGGTGGTGCCTTTCATGGGGGAGAGGGCAGGTCCTGTACTAAGAGCAGCCAGAGATTACTGAAGGCATTTTTATTACCAGTTGGTTTTATCAGGCCATCTCCAGCCTGCTCTGGCTGCACCTATTCACTCTAAAATAAACAAATATGATTTTCAACATGCAATCATTATTTTTGTTGCAACTCTCAGTGCTGTTATTTTCTCTTGATACTTTGCAAGACTAAATCTCAAATGCTTAAGAATAGAATTTTTTTAAATGCAGGAAATAAAAAATTCCACAAACGTAGCCCTGATGCTGTGTAAAGCAAAACTACCAATAAATCTTGATAATATTATTAGAACAGTTAAAAATATTAAAACATATACCACATGCCACAATGAAACGGAGTACATGAAAAGCTAATACATACATTCTCCCATGAAAATGCTGACTTGGGTTGTGAGTAGTTGAGGTGTGAGCTTGCCCTCCAATTATCCTGGGTATTGTCGGAGGTGAGAAGTGAGTACTTACACTTCCTTCTCCAAACCCTGAGGCACTTTCTATTTCTCTGTTGCTTTATAAACTTCAGTGCCGTTCCTTTACATTTGCTGGCCACTGTAGAGCTGTTTTCTCTCTTCTGCCCTTTACCTAATTGTTTGTCTTCCTCCTCCAACATCTGGAGACTAGTTCACGTTCTGCTTCCTCAGTTTGTAACCGGGATGCATTAGGCTGCCTGTGGCTTTTGGCAGTGCCTGCTTGCCTGGCTGGGGAGGTGCCGGAAGCAAGAGGGAGGAGAGTCCCGCAGTCCTTTGGCCGCAGACAGCAGGTGCCCAGGGGCGTACACACAGCTGTGGCTCTGGAGTGTACTCTGACAGCTGGGCTCCTAACAAAAAATGCAGTTCCACGCTCCTTGTCTGCACTATTAAAATTGCCGGTTGTTGTTGAGGGTAAGCCTGGCAAAACCAATGCTGAATGCTGCACATAGAGCTGAGACACAAGAGCGACAAAGGGTGACCTGGCTTCTGCACTAGGCAAAACCCTGCTTTCTTTGGGTTTGTCTAATGAAAACAGCAACAAAGAAAGTAGAATTTCCAAAAGTTTGCGTTACAGAGGCAGTGGGAGAATGCCGCTGCTGCTCCTTCTCCTGTGCCTGATACCTGCTAGCCAGAGTGCAGTGGGTCGCAGGGCTAGAGCCAGATGACCCATCTGTCCACATGGTAAAGTCAAGCAAGTGCTGCGTGAGTGAATTACCATATTAATTGGTACTCATTCAGGTAGACTGGCTAATCTCCTTGGACTCCTCTAAGTGTAAGACTACTGTATCAGCCCGGTGACAGGATGAGCCCCAGAAGTAGTATATGAAGCTTTTTGGACCCTTTGAAGTACCAAGAAATAAAAATGAGAGCAATGGAACAATGTGGAGAAAATGCAGTGGCCAGTACATTCAGTGGTGTTGGGGGTGAGCTGTACGGTGTGGTTGCTGGCTGTACTTCTCTGCTCTCTCTACCCTTACACAACACCTTACACCTGCACTGTAAGGCTGCTGTAAGGTACTTCTTTTGAGTGCTGCTGGTGGACAAAAGCATCTCCAACTGACTCTCGATTTCCACCCTTCCAGGTCCTCTGCCAGGCACTCTGTGATCAGATCCAAGAATATAGTCTGCCACATTCTCTAAATTTCATGTTCCTTCATCTGCATTTATCTGCTGTATTTTTTATTTTTGCTTTCTCTGAATACAATGAAATAAGTATTTGTAATTGAACAGTTTGTTCTTCTCTCTAGAATCACAGCAGCTACACATATTCACAATGCCAGCAGCAGATCCCATGCTATCTTCACCATCCACTACACTCAGGTTAGCTAAAAATAATCCAACTTCCTTTTTTCTTCTCTCTCAAAAAGCATTGTTCAATGTGTTGCGCATTGTTTACTTGTCACTGTTTTGTGCTGTTTGTGATAATCTCGGTGGAAACTGTTACTTCCTTTGGATCACACTGCAGATGTGTTACACTTCCTATGCTGCCTGATGTGTTGGGTGTTTACTGAAGTATTCTTGTTCCTTTATGCAAGTTTAGTAGTCAGAAGTGATGCCAAAGACCCACTGTAAAAAGAAATGTTTAAAGTTTTAATCAGCCCTTTGAAATGCAGTATCCCTTCTAGGATGCTGTGAAAATCACATGTGAATATATTTGAAGTTACATTTTGTTACGCTTGTTTAGGATCCTTAATTGAAGTATAGCATTAGTTTAACACCAAAATTTTGTGTCTGTCCAGCTTTTCAGATGTGCTCATCTCTTTAGCATTTGGCATCCAGTACTCTTCCAGGGACAATGCACCCTTTCTCCACAGGAATTATATCCTTCCCTGGCAGGGAAGTCGTTCAGTGATCCAACAGACCTTTTCTATCTCACATTTCTAACATCCTGTAATCACAGAACGTTTTGGGGCATTTTTCAGTAGTTTCACAAAAGACCTTTGGAATACATTAGTGGAAAATAACTCTGCAAGATCTACAAGAAAGCCTTTCACAGTCACTAGGCAGTAAAGGTTTTTTTCAAGAGGAAATCGGCATAAGAGGGTAGTTTCTCTGTCGGGTGAGAAAGCTGGTGAGTTAACGGTTTGAACATAGTCAGTGGTTCAAGATCACAAAGAAAGGCAGAGAGACAGTCATCTGTACAACTCAGTTTCAAACAAAAGAGCACATCCATTTTATTTTCCTTAATTAATTAAGAGGAATAATCTTCTTTATTTACATATTTCTTTTCAGGCTATATTGGAGAACAATCTCCCCTCTGAAATTGCAAGCAAGATCAACTTAGTGGACCTTGCAGGCAGGTAATAATATACTGAGGGGCAAAAAGGTAATTTTCTCTGAAGGTGCTAGTAGTACTGCCTTAAAGATGAAATTCAATATTTTTAAAACTTCATTAAACTAAGAATTAGCCTGACTTTTGTATATAGTAACAAGGAATATTGAGCTAATATTGTCTCTGTCATTTGTTCTTCTGTATTGAGTATTGGATTTCATTGAGGAAGGCAATTCCTGGGTCCTCGGATCCAATACGGTGCTATTGGTGGAATTACTAAATCTGAGCTTGAAAAGGAGAGAAAAAAAAAAAGGAATGTATTCCTCATGGCTGTCTAGCATAGGTGGGAGAAAACAGTCATTTGTCACTGCATATGTTTTTCATGTTCCAAAAGTTCCCAAGTCTTGGATCATAGCTATGCATTTCAGTGAGGAATATATGGTTGTGCTGGATGTGACAGGGAATAGAAAGATGGAAGTTGTGCTGAAGAGTTACAGAACAGTTGGAGAACAGGACGTTTTTCTTTCTCAAGAATGTAAATGGCCGTGCATGTCTGAGCAGAGAGAGTAGCATTGAGGGGATATACAGACTTTTGCACTGAGCCAGTCTGTCGCTGCAGAGCTGCGAAATGTATGTTTGGGCTTTTTTTAAATTCAGAACCACTATGATTGGGTTGCACACTTTAGGCTTGAATTTATGTTTTGATGGGTCGTTAACAGTAGTTTGTGCCAGTGGCCTTGGCTTATGGTTGTTTGGACTTTCTGAACCAGAGCACAATGTAAAGTATTCAAGGCATATAGTTTTTTAATTACAAAGCTTGCAATTTCTGTTTTCTTTTATGTCAGAAAAATACTAATTCTATCATATTGATAGTATGTTAATAATCAAGCATTTTTGTTTGGCTTGCATTTTCTTTTTCATGCTTGTGTGCGATAGTGAAAGAGCTGATCCCAGTTACTGTAAAGATCGAATTACCGAAGGTGCCAATATTAACAAGTCATTAGTTACACTTGGAATTGTCATCTCCACTTTAGGTAAGCACAGTAGTTCTTCATATTGAAGGGTAGTGATAAAAGCATAGGACTGGCTCACCATGTGCTGTGTGTTAATGTTTATCTGTGCTTACAACAAAAGGCTGAACAGAACAGCTGTGTGATATCTTCATAAACAGTAATGACATTTAAGAAAATTAAATAGCCATGACAGAAAAAGATGACCCCTTTCCTGAGCTCTGTGGTATTTCTTCTTCAGCACAAAATTCACAGATGTTCAGCAGCTGCCAGAGCATAAATACCATAACAAGCGAAGGGGAGAGCAGCCATGTGGACACCCCTTCCACAGGCAGCGTCAGTGGGACCAGGCGACCAGCTTACATCCCGTACCGTGACTCCATCCTTACCTGGCTCCTGAAGGACAGTCTGGGGGGCAACTCCAAGACCATTATGATTGCCAGTGAGTTTGCTTTCTATTAATTGTTAACATTTTGCACTACGTTACCCCCTTAAAATACATCTCTACTGGAGCGAGAAGACAGCTGTATCACTTAGACTCTGTCCTTGTAAAGATATTAATAAATACTTCATAGGATACTCAAGGAAATGAAAAGGTATGCTGATTGTGCATGACATTAAGCTTAAGAGTCTTCCAAGGTCATAGCTTTGATCTAAAGTGATTTATTCATTTATAGATACAATCTTGAGAAGACATTTCCTCTGAGCGTGATGAAATATACCTAAGGATGTTTTTGGTTTTGTTTTTTAAAGAAGGAAGACTAAAAAAAAATACCCATCTTTTGAAAAAGTGATGGGTTAAGTGGATTACTTTTTAAAATAGTATTTATTTTCTATTTGTTTTCTGTCTGTAGCTATCTCTCCTGCCAGCTCCAGCTACAATGAGACCATGAGTACCTTGAGATATGCTTCAAATGCCAAAAATATCATTAACAAGCCCAGAGTGAATGAGGTGAGGCCTTAAGTTCTGCTTTTCATTCTTCTTCCATTTTGTTGTATGTATTATTTAAGGTTTATTCAGTATAGCTGCTCTCTGAATAAAATTCATATCTCTTTTCCCATGTTAATGAGAGCTAAATAGGAGCCTGGATATTATAGAAATAATTTTCTTGATCCTCTGCAGCTTAAACCATTTAGAATTTCACACCTATTTTTTATTCTTCTTCTCTTTCCATTGAGTTTCAGTCATCCTTTTCTTTGAATTGTTATGATATGTATGTTTACCCTATGTCTTTATCCTAAAAATTGGCAGTTACAGATCTATAACTGGTCCTCCTGGGTTGGCCTCTTGTTACATACAGTCTCTCAGCCTCCCAACTTCTGTGCCTACCGCTCTCTTGCACAGCCCATGTTTGACCATTAGCTCCATCCCTTCAGTTCACTGCCTTCTTCCGCTCACTGCAGACTGACCTGAGCCAAAGTGTCACTGGCAGCCCAGAGAAAGTTGAATCTTGAGTTTCTGCAAAAAGTCTGGTTTCCAGAAACTGCCTGTGCAGAGATGCTTACTCTGAAAGTGAGATAAATGCCTCCACACAAGGGAAATGCTTTTTGTATCTGCTGCGAGGGATTTTAGTACCATGGTTGGTGACATTCTGACTTAGTCTCCTCTAGCCTGATTTTCTCCTCTGTGTGACAGAAATAACAGTATTTTTCTGACCTGATGGGACTATTTTGAAGGTAAATCCTTAAAAGTAGTGGTGTATCCAGCTATTGTCATGATGGGAGCAAATACTATGGTAGGTCTGTGTTCAGAAAAAAGATGGAACAAAGTTTATGGGAAAAGAGAATGTATTAAACATAGGAACCACCTACACCTAGGTGGCACATCCCAGAGACCTGGCAAAGTGGAGTTAGGGTACTGCTGTAATTGTGCCCATTCTCTTCTCCTTTTGGCTCTTGGAAACGCCCTGCATTGATTTCTTTAGCTAGAATTTTTTAAAGAATGATTTTTCCAACATCTGTCTCAATGTTTCAGGATGCAAATGTAAAACTGATCAGAGAACTGCGAGAAGAAATTGATAGGTTGAAGACTATGCTGATGAGCTTTGAACTGGTACGTAGGAGCACTTCCCAGCTGGATCCCTAATGGTGCTTTAGGTAGCTATAGTAGCTTGCCTTTGTCTTACCTGTTTATATTTCCATGTTTATTGTAACTAGAGGGAAATTAAACTGTTCTCTGAGTCATTTCACAATGATTATAAGGCTAACTGCATTTCTGTAATTCCTCCTTTTTCTGGCATTCTATTGATAAACCTGAACTATAAGCAGTTTTGTAATGATTAGAAAGGATTTCCTTTCCTGTCTTTCATGGAGTTGGATGGTTTTGTTGTCCAGAAATACCGTGAAATAGAAATATTTTATTTGTAGGGATATGAAAGCACCAAGACAGGACAAAATATTAATCATTAAGGTAATTTGCCTCCCAGACTTGTTACAATCCTCTTTGCCACAAAAGTGAGTTAGTAGACCTCAGCAGTATGTTGGAGGTTTCATCCTGCCTGCACGCACTGTCCCCAGAAAGAAGTTGTGACATGTGTGAGCTCTCAGTATACATCTGACATTCTGTGGTTTTCTCCTTTGGAATAATAATAGTGTCTTGGTTTTCCAAGCTGCAGAGAGCATGGTTTGCTGGGAGAGACTGGAACCTACAGTCCAGGATTTATGTACGCAGAAGCATCTCTCTGTTAATGCTCTTTCACCAGTTCTTCACAAAAACTTGCGTGCAATAGCTAGAGAGGTGTAGGCTAGATGCTAGAAGGCAATATCAAATGTCTCTGTATTTTATCTTTCCTTCTCCTGAGTTCATCTCTTTGAAATCCTGAAGAGTGAAAGAATGTGCCTGCTGGTTGTGAGTAAGGAAACTAACATGTAGATCTTGGTGGCTGTTGTTTGTACAGAGGAATTCTAGTCCTTCTTGGAGCGATGACAGG
The DNA here is from genome assembly GCA_033628505.1 of Tringa tobata. Taxonomy (NCBI): domain Eukaryota; kingdom Metazoa; phylum Chordata; class Aves; order Charadriiformes; family Scolopacidae; genus Tringa; species Tringa tobata. The sequence goes on along the minus strand of JAHREE010000348.1, from coordinate 3,724,360 downwards.
GATGGAAATCTGACTGAGCTGGTGCTTCAGAATGAAATGAAGGTGTGTATGATCTATTTGATGCTGTAACTCTCTCCTGTTTCACTGGGCCGGGGGGGTAGCATTGCCGTAGTTCTGGAACCACAGTGAAAATGTTTTTGTCCTAATCCTTTCCCGTTTGCTCTGAATATACAGGAAATTGCCATCCATAATGCATGTTGGGTGCTCTCTACCAATTTGTGATGAAAGTCTCATGTCCTTAATGGGATACTGTCCATTGAGTATTTCTAAGTCTGCACAGTCTACTCCTTGTTTGAAAGCTGTCTCAATATATCACAGTAATTCATTACACAGAGCCTCTCCTAAGATTAAACTCCTCCAATTTGTTCAAAGGAAATTATTGTGCAGACACCAAATTACGAAGAAGATTTGATCACTGGTGACCTGAAAAGGTTTTGGAGATCTTAAGTTTTGCTTAAAGACACGCAAAATAACTAGTTAGCATGATCATATATCTTTCTGACATTTTTAGGAATGAGTCTTCAATAAATTAATCCTGCTTCACTTGGTGCTAGTACAGTTTTTACCCAATTTTTTTGTTGCCACAGAAATGTACTGCAATTTGAAATACACCTGCATTGCAACTAGTGAAAGAATTTTGCATCCATTAACTGGAGAAAATTGTGTTCTTTCTGAAGAAATTTATGTATGTGAAAAATTAACCTGCTTAGTAAGTGAAACACTTTCATCTCCTATTCTTTAAGATTGAGCAGTTGACCAAAGACTGGACAAATAAATGGACAGACAGAAAAGCCATCATGGAAGAATACAGTGTGGACATCAACAAAGAAAAAGCTGGAGTAACAATAGATTCTAGTTTACCTCATCTAATGGCCATGGATGATGATATCCTCAGCACGGGAGTGGTGCTGTATCATCTCAGGGTGAGATATTGTCACTTGTCTTATTTTTTCCTTGAATTTGAAAACACTTGTTTTCTTAGGAAATGGAGATCGGTTAAGGTGTCATTACAACAACAGCTGTCAAAAAGTCAAGGCTGTAGCCCACAAGACACAGATAACAGGGAAAAAAGCAGAAAAGGATACGTGAAAATGGAGAAGGAGAAGAATTCATATATGGAATAATAATTTGACTTTTTATGAATTCATGTGCAAACTATTTGGTAATGTATAATAAGCAAAGCAAAATACTCAAATTGGGCATTAATAGTTTATCCACAAACCATGAGGACAGGCGTGTGTTCATGCGTGTGTGTAAATGTAAAGGATGGTGCTTAAAGTATAGCAGACACGCTGGTCCAGATTTTACTTGGTACTTGTATACTTGAGACTGGAATGGTAATTACTTGTGATCCCACGAGTGACTATTTTCCTGGATCAGGTGGAAAACCTTGGCTCATGGATACTGTTTTGCTGTGTAGCTGCTCATTTAAGGCAAGGTTTTCACCAAGAAACTGTCATAACACCGTACATATATTGTTCCACATGGCAGCTTGTGATGTGCATAGCTAGGTCCAAATATTTTTAGGGTATCTTTTTTTCAGTAAGTCAGTGCTAAGCTGGACTTTAACTTTTAAATGTTGTTTTAAATGAATGGAAATTACTGAAATATTTATGCTGTTTAATGTAAAAAGAATGATGGATGGTCATCTCTACAGAGGTGCGCTCATTAGCGAAAAATATGTTAAATATGGTTGAAAGTTATGTATCTGTCTACTAATAGAATATCTTAATACAAATCTAGGTTCTGTGCTATAGAATATCTTAATACAAATCTAGGTTCCGTGCTACTTGACATAGTTTAGGGACACAGGATTTTTTTTCCTGTTAAAAATCTGCAACAAATATTTGAAACAGAAATCATGCTGTTACTTATAATGTTGAAAGAGAAACTGTCTTAATTTTTCTTGTGCCAGCACAAAGAAATTTTACCAGCTAATAATTAGGGACCAAGTAATAATGTCCGGTGCTGATCAACATGCGACTTGAACTACTTACTCCTCCATTAACATTAAATATTTATTAAAAGTAATTGCTACTTAAATGTTTTTCCATTGTGTGCTATTTTGGAAACAGCAAATATTTTCACATACTAATTTTGACAACATCTAAAGTGATTTAAAGATACTCATTTTAACGAAGAAGCCTAGTTTGAAGGGTCACCTTCTGAAGTCATTAGTGTCTCTGTCACACTAACATCTTTGTCCCCTCTTTCTTTGCTCCTAGATGCTGCCTTTTCTTTTCATTGTGCTTTGCATCTTTTAGACTCTGGTGTCTATTACCTTCATCTGAACAGCGAGAAGGTAAAACATTAGCAGTTCCTTACATACTAGGGCTTCAACATATAACAGCACTTCACATTGGAGTTCTAGAGAGAGATCACAACTGCAGTTTTCAGATCACGTGGAATAAACATTGCATTACTCTTTTAGTCTCTTGATATCCCATAGTATTAATTGCACTAATCAATGCTGTGCCTATGCTTAAAGAACCTTTCTTAGGTTCTGTTCTTTTTTTTCTGGCTTTCATTAACAAAAATATATGTTTTCCTTATAACTGACCTTTTTGTGTAGCTTAAAAATATGGGAATTTTTATTATATTGTTTTAGGAAAAGATGTACTTCACAAACCTTTTTTGAAAGTTGGAATACTCCCAAAACTGAAAGAGGAAAGCAGTCTCAGTCTTTATGGTTCTATAATGTGACTTGGGAGTTCTACCCGTAGTCAGGAAACACTGCCAGAAGATGGTAACAATGTAAAAGCACTTAAGAGATGTGAAGATGTATCTTGATATGTTAAGGTGAAGTTGTGTAATCATTTTGTCTGAATCATGTCTTTCACTTTTTCACGTAGAATACTCAATATTAAATTAGGAAAGAGTATAAATATTTAAATTATTAGCTCAGTAATAGCATTTGAAGGTATTAAATCATTGTGGGCATAGCCTGTTATGGCTCTGTTTGGTTTGCTTTCTTCTTTGAGTTAGTTTGCTTGTATCCTGTCTGTGCTCTTGCTCTTAGCTGCAATTTTTGGTTGTACTTAAACTCACCCAAAATCACTCCACTAACTGGGATGCTGTTGTGTATTTCATGAACCAATACTGCTGTGATATACTTCCCTGAATTGAATTGTACTGCCAGAGATTTATTTCAGCACATTGGAAAAAGGTTTCTTTTGGAATTAGAATAACTATGTCTTTGCTTAGTCAAGAATGTAATTGATAAAGAGGTCTTTTAGGAGTTGATTTACTTCTCTTGGTATAAAATACGTGTTGCTAACTCACTTGAATGTGTGAGGTGAGTCAAAGGCTATACAGATCATAAGTTTTCTAATTTGTGGCCAAGCCAGGTGGACATTTTGTGGTTGAGTCCACTGAATGTGAAGTTGACGTGTAACTTGATAATCCCTCTAAAGAAGGGGCACTGAGCATAATCCAGTGTTCAGCCTCTCCAGCAAGGGAGTCTCAGCAGAGCTTGTAGCAAAGGGCTCTGTTAGTCAGTTCAGATAGCTGAGCTCTGCGAGGAACTGAATGATAATCATTCCCTTTCCCTCCAATGCATAAAAACACTGTGATTTACCCATAATTACCCATAATTGTATCATCTTGCAGCAGTGCACAGCTTCCCTTTTCTCTGGCTTAATGCTTCTGGTTACTACTTCTTGCTTCATCTTTAAATCTAGGTTATAGTATGTTTGGAGTAGGAAGCATATTCAATTTATTCTAATTAGAATACAAAAATCAAGTAGTTTAAAGACCATAATTAATTTTAATATGACTGAAAGAGTTGCCACTAAAGTAATTTTAAAGTGCATTCGCTAATCAGTTTAGTGATAGTGTCCCTTCAGAGCTGGGAAATGATCTTGCTTTGCTTTCCTAAGGAAAAAGATAATACTGGGAATGGAACATACTAGACAGGTGGTAGATTCACTGCTTTTTTTGATAGCTTTTTTCTCATAGTATTGATTAAATGACTCTGTTTCATTGATATATGTACTGTACCATAAGAATATTGTCTCCCTTCCATCACTGGCCCATAGTGTGTTTTGAGTCTGCTTGTTCTGGAGACTTTCGTTCCTAGGCAGTTCTTTTCTCTACAGTTATTGATTCTTCAAGTTTGGGAACTTGCCTGTATACCATAATCACCAAGAAGTCTTTTTATAAATGTCATTTAAGTTTGGGGAAAAAGTTCTCCTTTAGTAGTTATTTGAAGAATCCATAATCTATGACAGAATTGCCTTATGAAATATAAATTGTTACTTTTATATCTGAAAACCCTAGTTAACTGAATAATCATTTTGTAGTTGCTTTCTTCCTGTGTGGATATTTATAAAAACAATTATCTAATTTCTGCAAACAACAATTCTCCCTGTAAAAGTTCAAAGCATCAGAATGTGTGTTCAATATTCAAAATATTTGTCTTAAGCCCAGTCCAAAAATCATTGACTGAGGGTAATTTCATCTGCTGGAGTCATACTAGGAGACGCTGACATACCTGCAGGATAAGGAGCAGTTACATCGCTGTAGGGGACAGCAGGCTGAAGTATTAAGAAGTAGTAGACAGAGTTTGCTCTAAACAATTATGTCCTTCAGAGGTGATTTATTTCGGGTATTTGCTGTATCAAGTGCTGCAACAAAGCTTTTTAAATTATTATATATAATGCACTTTCAGTAACCAGCTTTTAAATTCTTTTCTTGTTTTAGGAAGGAACAACCAAAATTGGAAGAAGTGATTCAGACCAAGATCAAGACATTGGTAAGAGAATGGTATTTCAAATTATTTTATGATATGGTGAGGTCAAACCAAGAGATTTATATTTGTCATGTGTAACAGGTAGGTAATGTTTCTGTTTGTCAGCTTTCTTTATAGAAGAAGGTAAGTAAAAGAGAGTAATTGTTGAAGTTGGCTAAAATTTTTCAGTTATTTTTTTGTTTAAGAGGTCAAAAAGTCTTTCCCTAATTGAGATCTCTTCAGAATTTCTTCCTACTTGTGAAATGCTACATTAGGGTTTAAAAACATCTTCATCCAACATGCAAATCTTAATATGTTCTATCCTAAACTAGTGGCACAAGTGATCAAGAGACACTGAAAATCCTTTTCACCCCTACTTGGGCAGAGTATTTTAGATATGAAATCCAAATGATTCAGAATATTTTTTATTTAATTTCACTTCTGCTTTTAATTTTAACTGTCAATCTCAAGAGCTATAAATTATGATAGAGAGTTGAAACTTTATTTTGAAATTGGAAACTTTGTGGAATCTCAGCTTTGGTTAGTTCTGCTAAGTTTGTTTAAGTTTGATTATTTTCTGCCAGTAGTTTAGTAAAATATAAACAATAAATGACATAATAGCAATAAGAAAATTCAGCATAACAGAATAATTTGCACACCAGCTCACAAATCAGAAAGCCACGTATAGTTTTCCAGAACTAGTAATACTGTAAAAGAGCAATCTCACTATTTTCAATCAAGTAAGTTTTTTCTGTGATTAGGTACTTGCCTATCAATCAAATAAGACATTTTAATCTACTTGGCCTGCACATGACGTAGTTGTCTGATGTATGAAGTATGCAGTCATAGTGTCAAACAGTGCATGGTATTTAATACTGGGGAAAATAGTGCAAACCCAGCCCCTTCAACAGGTGAGATAAAACAAATCTCTACATTGCAGTTTTGCAGGGAAGGTGGATTGAAAGGGATCACTGTATGATAGACAACAACTGTGGGATTGTGACACTGCGACCAGTTCAGGGCGCGCACTGCACTGTGAATGGATGTGAAGTCACTGGATCATGTCGTCTGTCTCAGGGTAAGGCTTGCTTTCTCTATAAATCCTGCATTATAATCAACTTACCTCTGGAGTTTAGAGACAAGGATTTATGGAACTCAGGCAGATCTAAGAAATACATCTCTCAGTCTCCCACCTAACACCACAAGTTTTGATCCATGGCTAGAGCTTCTAGACTGGGACAAATTAATTAAGTACTCCACAGAAAATAAAACAAAGACATATATGACAATATTAAGACTCCTTGTGGCAGCAGTAGTCTGTAGCCTTCTGAAAAGGGAAGACCTGTACTCAGAAGCACTGTTGTGGAAATTAGTGGAGACTGGCTCTAAGCCAGCTGACCACTGGTGGGGTTTTTCGGCCTTTATGTAGTATAGTTGAAATGACCTTCAACTCTTTCGTAGTGTGTTTAGGTGAAGAGTACTGGCAACTGAGTCACAGGCTATGCTGAATAAGATCAGATGTAGTGAATCAGGCTCCCATATTTTCAGGCTGTTTAAAATAAAAAAGAAATAAAAAAATACAATTTCTGGGAACTTGCAGTGATCTGGATTCCTAAAAAGATAGTGTTAAAGCAAGTTTCCAGCAGTGGGTTAGCTATATTTTTGATATGAAGTCATGCTGGTCTTTAGTATTAGCAGGGAATGTACTGATATGTTGAGTTCGCAGAGCTCTCCAAGATTAATTTGCTTGGATGCTGTCATTACAGAATGGTAATTCCTCTGTTTCATAGTGTTCCATGGTGGCAAATTTTAAAAATAGTTTTCTGCTCTGTGATGGTCGGAAAGTTCTCTGGGTTTTGGTGGTTGTTTTTTTTTAACATATTACTCTGTAGTAGTTTGTATATGCTGTAGTCTGTATACTGGAGTTAAGAAACTGCTAACATTCTAGAGACAAACTGTTTGTTGAATTCTTTCTCTGTAGATTTCTAATTAATTTTTCTTCACAGGGGCCCTTGTTGTCCTTGGCAAGTCTCATAAGTTTAGATTCAATCACCCAGCAGAAGCCGCTATCTTAAGACAAAGAAGATCAGTAAGTTCTAAAACTATTTTTCTCTCCTAATTCTTCATTGATTTTCCTAATTATATTCCCTCTTAAAAGCTTGCCTGGTACAGATAATATTTCTTCTCATCATCGTATTCACTTGCTTCATTTCCTCTATCTAATGGTCTGTAATGACACTAAACCTTTTGTGGGAGAACACTAGTGCTTCTTTCAGATGTGCTTAGCAAAGGATGATGCAGATCCCTTGAATAATTTAGTGTTTCCTATTTCTAGTCATGACTACAGTAGGATTGAAACAGAAAGGCAGAATGCTGCAGTGAAAAGATCAGTTAAGAATCTTTCCACATTTGATAGTTTTCTGACTTACCGTCTTTTTCTGCCATTTCACCGTCCCAAATGAGGTATACTAGAAGAAATGGAAAATTTTGGGATTAAGTGCTTGAGTATTGTTGACTCTGAAAGCACTTAATTGTTACATACATCAGAAATAGATAAAATATTTCTTGGTATGTTAATCTCGGGAATGAACTGCAAGATACTATGTGGTCTGCCCAGGGCAGTGCTTGAGGCACCATCCCTGGAGGTATTTAAAAGATGGGTAGACATAGTGCTTAGAGACATGGTTTAGTGATGTTTTTTGTCAGTGTTAGGTTCACAGTTGGACTGGATGATCTCAAAGATCCCTTCCAACCTAGACAATTCTATGATTCCGTGATTCAATAATGTTTAAAAAAAGTTACATAATTCTTAAAATGACTGGGATATATAACTAAAAAACCTAACTATAAGAATGTAAATTTTCTGGTTTAGGACATAACCATATTACCAAGTGATATGGGCAAGAATCTACCATTTAAAATGGATTATCATATAGTAATATTTTATACTTTCTGCTCAACTGTCCTTTTGTACTCACTTCTGTAGTTCAGACAAGGAGCTTCCATTTGTTTTCATTCTTAATTTCTTCATTAATGAAACATGCAGTACATTGAAACAGAGCTACAAGAAGAGGCATACTCAGTAACAAACAATTAACAATTTTGCAAATTATCAAAGACTAAGCAGAACTGTAAGTGAGGCTATAAACTCACATGGGAGGTATTATGCAGCATTACAGTACAGCAGTACACAGTACTTAGCCATGGTGATATTAATGATAACTTTGAAGTTCCTGGATTACTGTGATACTTTTTCTTGCTATTCTCGCATTATGTGTTTTGTAGATTAATGAAACCCCACCCATTCTGAGTTGTGGAGCTTTGGACTGGCTCAACTTGGATGGAAGTTGCACCCATTCTTCTCACTATGTCCTTTCTTCTTTTGACTAGTAAGTTAAAACAAAGAAACAAACAAACAGTTTCTCATGTGGGATGATGTTTGAAACCAGGACTTGGTTCAGACAAAACTAGGTTGTATGTAGAAGACATAGAAACATCATGTTTTCAAGTGATCAAATAAAAGTGTCCAAGAAAATGCATTGGCCAACTGACTAATATACAGTGTTATGATACCCAAAAAACACACCTGAAAAATTATTTATTGATGCACAATGAGTATTGATGCACAGTCAAGAAAATGCCTTGGATGAGACTGTCAGCAGCCTTAATTCAATTCACTTGCACATCTGCATTATAGCTATTTTGATTTATGAGGTAATACGTAATTTTTGCAATATTCTTCAGTGCACAGAATGGACTTTTCTAGATACGATCTAACCAAGGTAATTATTACCAGTTCAGATTCCCTGCTAATTCCTTGCGGAAATCGGAAGGTTTGTTTGTTCGTAAATTCCCATTAGTCCTCATTGAGCCCTTCATCTCCAAAAGCCATCATGTTTCTCTTTTTTTTTTTCAAACTGAGCAGTAAATTAGGCATAAACTGCTTCCCAAATGCTGAAGAGCTGCTTGTACTCACAGTGTCTAGTGTATGCTTTTCATGGCAGAGCCTTTCTGAAAGGGAAAGGATTGGTGTGATGATGACAGTGATTAATATGTAGGAAAATGCATTTAGATATCTCCTGTGTTTCAGTTCATAACATTGAAAACAGAGTATCACAGAATTAAATGTAATTGGGTTCTTTCTCTTTTTTTAATTCCTCTCAGCCTGGCACATTCAGTTGACCTGTTTAAGGCAAGAAACAGCCATCTTCTCATTCATATCTGTTGATAGTTCTGCTTCTTGCTAGAGCATTTTTGGTATGGTCACATACTGGGAACCTTTTATCTCTTTCTAGAGGAGGTACCTCATCTTGTTTTTATGAGCATTAAAAGTTATCTCTGTTTTGAACATCTCTTTATACCTCTAGTCAAGTGGCTTGCTTTCCATCTTGGATAGTGTGTTTCTGTGTGTTCTCTTTAATGTCTCTAATCTCTGCATTTGCTTTTCATTTGCTGCAGTGATACCTTTCTGTACAAAATGGTATTTTATTTTGTTTCTTTACTGAGGTACATTTTACACATCACCGCTGTTCTTTTCTTGGTAAAAATTACAAAGAATTTTTAAAAAAGGGTTTGTCTAATGACCTTCAAAAGTAGATGCCAAGTTGCACTTTACATGGGTATAAACATCAGAGGTGGGAATTTTGTCACAGAAATTTGTGGGTCCTAGAAAAACCTCCAGAAATCCTGAAGTATTGTGAACAGTTCAGCACAGAATTGCACTTGGTTTTCCCCTTTTTAACTTGACAAAGCTGAAGAACAGTTCTGATGGATTTTTGTTCAGACCATGTTCAGATAGCAGATTTGTTTGTGTTGATCAATTTTTCAATCACTTGGACAGGACTATGCGTATTACATTGTTTAACATTACCCTCATACTTACCTAGAGTGTTTCAAATGGTTACTTCAGTGAAAATGAAAAGCATTATGGTTTTACATTTGCTTGATTTTTATGAATGTCCATCTCTTACAGGAATAAGCTATAAATTATGTCTAATATTAGTTGTCTTTCACCTTACATAACCCAGTAGTCTTTTTTTCCTCTTGGTTAGTTTTTTGGCAAAGGTAAACTGAATTGATCCACTCAGCCTTCCTTTATGGTAACCAGTAAGCCTGTATTTCTGTCCAGGCAAGTAGTTTTACTCATTGAGGGGGTTATAATTGAGACATCTAGCCTAAGATCTGTAATATGAAAGTAAAATGAGATATATGTCATCTCTCAAATGTCCAGTTTTCCTGAAGAAAAGTTGACGTCAAGTACTAAAAGGTGTCTGAGTTATTTTGCAAACAGTAATACAGGACTAAGTGGACTACAGGAAGTGCTCGTTGTTCATCAGTAAAAAGTCCACCCAGTGCAGGGTCTTGTCTCTGTCAGAAAGAGAAAAATATAAGAACAGGAAAGCTGTGTGTGTGCGTCCCTCACTCCCTCTCGCTCCCCTCTCACTTGATAGTTGTTGATGCGCTCCTAGCTGCTAGCAATCTGCATCTTAGAGTCTTCCTCTACTGAAAATTACAATAACATCTCTGTGTATAATAGGCTGCAATGAAGTTTTTTTGCTTTCTTTTTGAACATCTTTTTGATTTCCTATTTTTATTTTTACAGTCAAAAATGCAGAAACTGTAAAGAAAACAAATGTTCTACTGAACTAAGGTAAGAATATTAATGTGTCTAAATCACGCTGCATTTTTTTGGTCCCTCTAGCTTTGTCTGTGTTCTACACTACACTAATTTGCTACGCTAATTTCCTCCAGAAAAGGTGCAAACTAGGCTTCTAGCTTTAATTTGATTTTATCATATCGAAACAAGAATGTGTACATGCAGCTGAGTTACACGCAACTCTCTGCAACCTTGTTCTTTCTTCATACTCAGTGTTGTGCAAATGGTTTACAGCTTTGCTGCCTGTGTAAGCTTTAAGCCATCATTAGAGTGGGGTTTACACTGAAGCTGCTCCAATTTACAATATATAAGAACCCTAAAATGTGTTAAATTTGATGTCTGTAGTAGGTACTGTGAATACTCATTACTGTATTGAAAAATCCTTGGACAAGTTTGGTTCTCTTCTGGTGAGAAGAAAATGGCTTTATGGAAGAGTCCAAAAAAGAAGTTCTAGCATAGAATATGGTTCATTCATGCAAAGAAGCACAGCAGCTGCACGCAAAAATAATTCAGAAATTGTTGGGCTTCATGGGTTTAAGTACTCTTTAATCAGGAACTGATGGTACTTCTCTTTCTTCTAGATTTTTTATTTCAGAACATATATATTATGGTAATGATTACTTACAGTCTTATCTCGCGTGCTCTCAGTAAGATGACATTTTTCCCATCTGCTTTTCAATGGGTTGAATTACCAGTTCAACCTCTAACTGTATGTTAAAATATTTTGAGAAATGAGACAAAAACCAAATTTCTACCATTGCACCCAAATATTAAAATTTTAGTCATAAAACGTTCCCTGAAAAGGGGTGTGTTTCATTATACTCGGCTGCTTGCTCGTACACCCTACTCAGAAGAGTCCCAGGACTTCAAACTTCTGCTGTTTGTTCTCAGCCAGCAAATACAGAGAAGGCATGTGACTGGCATCAGCCATCATATGATAGCATCACCACAAATAAGTAGATAATTAAATTCTTGCTCCTGTCACTGCCTTAATACCATGCTGCATATAAATATAAACCCTGACTTTGTTCTCTTGCTAGTTTGAAAAAAACAGGAGTTGTTCCATTAGAGTCCAGTGGTATAGCAGTACACTGAATTCATTTTAGCTGCTTGGAACATGCTTAAGCTCTATTTCCTTGAAAGTACTAACATTGTTAAACTGGAGAAAAAAAAAATAAATAATCTCATAAGAATGTGTGAAATCCTACTGAACTGGAAACAGTGCCTGGAGATATGGTATCTGATGCTGGAGAACACAACACAAATGTTATTCTAGTGTGGTATAGTTAACATGTCCAACTAATATTTGTAAAAAGGATAATCTGAGTTCTTACAGCTCTCCTTTTCAAAGTGCTCTACAAATAACAGTTAAAGAAATCTTTTGCATCTCTTAAAAGATCCCTCAAATATTTCCTTTCATTCACAGAGAAATGCAGTGCCAATGACAGCGGCTCTACAACGTAGAGCAGAATCGTGTATAGTGGGTTAGCAGGGGAACTAACTGATTCTATATATAACTGAAATCGTTGTAAGGGGAAAACCTGTGATAGATTGTAGATCCAGCTGAGCTGGAATTTAGCAAGGCAGCAATGACCTTTACTGGAGTGTGTGGCTGAGTCTTGTGCCTGTGACTCCTTGCCAAAAAGAGGTCTGTTTTAGAAGCATATTTAAAGAGTTGCCTTAAGTAAGTCATTGCCTTACTATTGTTTTGGGGGCTTAGGAAAATAAAAAAGCGAGGTTTTTCATGGAAAGGCTTAAAAAAAAATGCACGTGTGCTTTGTCTGTAAGCAAACCAGCTGATCAGAAATCCAAATGGTACTTCACCTGATGGTAACTTCTGTGACGGGGATTATTCAGTGTGTACATTTCCAAAGGTCCCTTATTTCTAAAGGTTTCTCACTCTGCTGGCCGTTTTGAGTGATTTCTGGTTCAGAAGGAGGTTTCCCCGTCTCTCCTTCATCCCTCTCCCCTTTGCTTTAGGGAGGAGAAGGCAGAGGTCTGAGGCTCTGTGCTGGGCAGAAGCAGATGCAGGATCCCGCTCAGCTGCATGGTGCCGGTTGCTGTGTGATGCTCTGAGGCCCTGCGGGAAGGACCACGGATTGGACACAGATGGAGGGGGAGGATGGAGCTGGGGGTGTGTGGGGGGGATGTATATCACTGGATAGGCTTGTAACCCTGACTGGTGATTTCTCCCAGTGCTGGGATTTGCAAGGGCGCAAAGTGCCTTGCCAACATTTTTTTTTTTTTTTCTGCTTTGCTATTAACTCTTCTGGAAACAATAATTTGTAGAAGAAAAAACGGGACTTGAACACTAGGCAGACGGAACGATGGGGATACTAACTTGGCTGATGTTTTCTTTGGGAAAATTGGCAAATTTCAGCTTTTAGCAACAGTGGTTATTTTCACTTCAGTTTCTCTATTTGAGCCTTAAGATTTTATTGCAGAAGGGATTCAGCCTCACCACAGAGCTATTGCTGCCATAGTTACTGAAAACTGCATTATGCTGTAGCAGCCGCCAGCTTCTGCATCAGCAGTAGAAGTGTTTGGGGAAGAGGGGAGGAGAATTGCACAATAGGATCCCGGAGAGCTGACGACAAAACAGGCTGGAAAAAATGTGGATTTGCAGATGGTTCATTTAGCATGCGTCATGCAAACTTTGTGGAGAGAAAAATGAGGTGAAAACAGAAGCCGGCAGCATTGGTATATGAAAATTTTCTCAGTAATCTGTGATTATCTTGTTTAAGGTTAATGTCTTTCTGTTGTTGTAAATTTTTTTTTTGCTGTTTTTAAAGGTTTACTTGGAGGAGGGGTAACTGTTGACACTTCTTGCTGCATTTGATACACCTAGAAATCTGCATGCTTTTGTGAAATTCCATGTAGGGTTGCTTTTTTTTTTATATGCTGTATGCCAGAGTATGAGAGTCCTGTGAAACCAACATTTTATATGTCTTGATACCTGCAGAAATCAAGCTGTTTGTCTTATGTTTGTCCTGAGGTTATATTCTTTCCTGCTAGACCTGTACTGAGTGTGGATTGCTAATGTGGGAAGGCAGGGATACAAGCAGTAGCAGAAATTGGTCTGTGCTTGATTCCTGTATCTCATCGTATTCGTGTATTTCATGTCTAAATTTAACAGTACATCTGATTTAAGATGTTTTAGATGAAAGAAATTAGTGATCTTATCTACCTATTACAGAATATGTCTGAATTCTTATGTTAACTGGATTGATATTTGTTTTTAGTTTAATCATTCAAACACGTATTACGGAAACTGATTGTTCTTTAAATTGTCTGTTAGGTGATTTAGCTATGAAGTACATGGTAATTTCTTTCTGAGCCATTGTCACCTCATTTCTTAGTTTAGTTTGTCATGCTATTTCCACAAACCAGCAAGAGCGTGTTGACGTGACATAGCATGTTTGAAGGTAGGAAGGGAGCATTCTTACTTCACGTTCTTGGTTTCAGCAGTTTCTGTGAGAGACAGATCTGTATCCCAAGCCCAAAGCAGCCTGTCATTTTGCTCTTTACAGTCAGTGGTCTCACAGCCAGAGGAAAAACATCTTCTGGCATTGCCTGTGTTATGTAAGTGGCTCTGCATGAATTTTCATTCCCTTTTTGTTCTGCTTGAGAAAACCATCTTTAAGAAGCAACTTCATAAAAAGGTGTTTAATGTTCAGTGTCTTTATTCAGACCTGTGAGGTTTTTGTTTTGTACTATTAAAAATTAGGAAATGAAGCAAAGAGGCACTGAAATAGGAGCAGAACTGCAATTCATATATATACCTTCAGCAACAATATTTTATTACAGTAACTAGTTACATCACCACAACAAAAGCAGTAACAATACTGTAGCAGTTGCTGTGCCCTGTTTGTTTTTCCAAGATTTAAAGTGAAGTATGGGTTTGCCTCTGTAGTCTGCCTTTTTGGGGTGTAGTCCTAGTATGGAGCTGTGATAAATAACATGAGTTTGTCCTCCTTCGTGTTCTGCTCTGTGTGCAAACACACATGCCTGTTGGAAAGGACCTTACAGTTTCGTGTTAGTTCAGCAAAAAACCATTACCACATACACGAGGGAATACACTAGTGCTGCTGAGAACAGCAAACAGCACGCTTCCATGTGCATTGTTTGCATTGCTAATGCTCTGATACTTTATGATATGGGGGAGGGTGGGGTGTCCTGTGGTTTTAGCATTGTTGGAAATTATGGGAAGAGCTTGTGACCCTCTGCCAGCTGTAAACAGATGTTACCTAACCACCTCTGTGAGCATTGTGAGGTCTTTAGATTGAAATGCAACGCTGAGTTGTTTCATATACTTAAGTGTTCTGGGTTTCAATTTGTAAACAGTTTGAAATCTGAATAGGTCAATTTTATGGAAAGGATGGCTGAAGTCATAGTTAGGAAGAATACGAGACATTTTGTAAGAGGAATTTTATTTTATCTAGTTTTAGTAAACAGTTGCAGAACAAGAATTCTTGGTCTACTGTTTCACTCTCATGCTCTGCTTTTCAGCCTTATTGGCAATGGTTTTGTCAGTTTACTCAATCTCACAGAATGGTGCAAATAACGATAAATGAATAGAAATCAGCTCTCCTGATACTTGGCTTTCTGATATTTGATAATGTTAATGGATCCTCAGTCTTCTTGGATGAAGGTACTTTGCTTCTTTCACACGTCTCAGACTAAGTGACTTGCCCAAGGTTATGCAATTGTCTGGTAACAAATTTAGGCTCACATTTTTCAACTTCCATACCACTATAGGAATCGGAGCTTTTGCACGTCTGTTGGCAAAACAGGTTAAAGACTCTCCCATCATCAGAGTATGCGCAGAGAACATTTACAATTACCATGAGAGTTTATTAGTTTTCACGTATCAGCAAGTAGAGGCTCCAGCTGACATCAAGGCTCTGTTAGGTTTAGTGCATCGGCATCCAGAGGCAGTCCTTGCCCTGAAGACCTTGCAGCCTAAGTACATGAAAGCACAGAGGTGATACAACTGCTTCAAAATCAGAGAGGCTTTGTCTCACATCAGTAATTTAACCTCCAGGTTATATCGCTGCTCCATTACATTTCCCTTGGAAAATGTGGAAGGTAACCTGGAAGATGCATTCAGGAAAAGTGTCCCTCAGAGTTATCATTAAAACTACAGGAGCTTTTCCTAAATGAGATCCTTCAGATTTAATACGATGTTAGGAAAGTGATTCTTCTTTAGTTAACCAGCCTGGCTTTAGCCTCTGAGTTTCTCCCCCGGTAGTTGGTGACATTGCGAATACCTGAACAGCTGGAGGTTTGTAATGGCCATACAAGCATTTCAGTGCTGCAGCTGAATCAGAAATGAGGCATCCCGCTCCTATTTCCTGGGGATCAATTAAAGTTTGTTTTAGAGGACAAAAATTACAAATCACAGGTTGTTCACATCTTTGTAGTCAAGCCAAGGACAAATAGATCTTGGAGCTGCCTATTCTTGTAGTTTGTTCCTGTGGGTCCCAAACAGACACAAACCATTTAGCAAATGACAGCAGCAAAGTTTGCAGTCTGGCTGTTTGCACCATGCCAGGCAATTGAACAGAAGATGCGCCTTTTCAGTTATTCTCACCATCATTACATTCACATAAACATTAAAAACAAACTGAATTCTGTTTTCCTTAGGTGAATGAAAGAGAGTCACAGTAATATCGTAATTTATTGAGAATCTTAAGGCTTTTATGTAGTGAGGCTTTCCCGCTGCTTCTTAAGGAAGTGAAATATATGTTCCATGTAAAGGTACTCTAGAAGATTTGCAGACTTTGCCTGCTTGATTTTTTCATCTGTTTTGTCTGCTAATCTAGCACAATTCTAGAATTGAAGTTGTTGCTGTAGAAATGGTAGCTTTGAACATTGTTGAAGTTCTAAAGAGAGATGTCAAATGTTCTTTTCATACAGCTGACCTTGCATTGGTAATGATTTTTCAAACAATATGATGTTTCCAAAGCATTCTCTTTGAAATTATTTTTTTGTTTTCTTTTGACCTTCAGGGACTCTTTAGAGTTTTGATACATTTTCAATTTAAAATTATAATAAATACATCATATACTTCATTAGTAAAATATATTAAAAAAATTTTCAAGACTTAAAGGTTTAATTTTCTGAGGTTACATAGGATAATGTGGTGTTTAGACACAAAACCCAGGCAAAGATCATATATAACTTATATACATAATATAACTTTAACAGTAAGAAGTTCCAATGATAATTTGTGGACAGGCAGAATATATATATTCCTTTCAGAGGGTTAATGAATTTTGAGTATTATCATGAATCATGCTAAGAATAGATGGTCTTTTGATTGTTACTCTGGATGTGCATGTAAAATTTTGCCACACAGTCAGGAACCAAACATCTTGGAGGGGGCTGTAAGGCAGTTTTTCACAGGTTAGTCACTTTTCTGCTTGCAATTCTGTTCCAAATATAGAAACAGTAACCTAATATAGTTGTTGCATCCAGCAGAGAATTGGGTGATCAAGTTCTTCCCTTGGTACTGCCAGAGAACTGTCAGTGTAATCTTAATGCCTATAACCCTTTCTAGGTTGGAGAATTTTTATCTGAAAACAGAAGAATGTTTGTCAGTTCTCTAAAGTGCTTTGCTGTAGTACTCAGATGACAAATATCCTATATAGCGGTTATAAAATTTTAGAACATATAAATAACCCCCCACCCCAATTTCATTTTTGGAAGATCTACAGCAAAATGAAAAGTTACAATAATTTTAAAATTATTTTTTGCTATTTTCTTTCTGGTGCTGGAATTTTCTACTTCACCACAAGAGCTTTCATGTTTGCTGCCATTTACGATATTTACAGGATTGTATCCTGCTGTGACATGCATGTACACAACTACTTTACCATCACAAGTTTTAGGCCTAATGCACCCTTACTGAACAAAACAGGATCTTGAATGCTGTCTGTCTTTAGTAAGATGACTTCTTTTATTACAAATGTTTGGTATTCATTTCTGGTTTAAGTTCACTGTCAACATTTCTAATAGCAGAGAAATAGATGCTGTGCATGAAGAGTACAAGCAGAAACTGAGAGACCAGGAAGTTTTCCACAGAAAACAAATTCAACGGCAGCAGATCTACGTTGAGGATTTAAAGCAGCAGATCCTGAGAGGACAGATCAGAGCAGAGCAGGAACTAGAAAATGACCAAGCACTAATCAACCAGCAGATCCAAGAAAGTGGGTACCTGCCTTGTTTCCTCTCTCTCTTTTCCTTCCATTATTGCACTTTCATCCTCTTGATGTTTTGTCCTAGTTATGCTTTATGTTATGGGTGAAATTTTTATTATGGCTTATCACAAGTTTTCTCTTAAAATTGCCTTTCCCTTGAGAACAGTTATTAAACTTTGATTAACAGGAGTAAAGGGCTTCCTTCTCAGTGCACCAGCAGTAGTGTTTAATCAGCTCTGCAGGTCACTGCTGAGACACAGCACCGGTGCAGCTACTCCCCTGTGGCACTGAGCTTCTTGTCTCCAAGCTGCTGCCCGTCCCATCTCCCTGCAGCTTTCTCTGTTCATGTCTGTAGTGCAACTCTGCTGGGTTGCAATGTAGACCACGTCTGCTATTACGTTTTTTCTTGTGATATATCTATGCTTCATCCAATGAGTTGTTCTGGGAGACTGAAACTGAAATGACTGTGGTAGTTCCTGCCATTAGCTTTCAGGGGAAACTGCTCTAACAATAACCAAGCAACACTTCTAAGACAGAGATGTGTGTTGGTTGAGGTACTCCCTTTATGCGTTTCGTTGATGATGTCACCTGTAACAACAGAGACCGTTTTCACATGCTTTTAATGAATTTGGCTCATTAGGAAAAATAGGGCCGTGGCGTAAGACCACAGCTCAAACTGAATTTTCTGTGGTTGCTATGTGTGTTTTAAACAAAACAAGGAAAACACATATGAGAATCAGGTGGGACACTGAAGTTCAAAGCTAAAATCCCAGCTTCAGTTAAGGTAAAGAGAGTTTCACTGGCTTTTATATATTCAGTATTTCCACACACTCTTGCCCTTTTACAGTATGAAGAAAAATGTGGGAAGATATTCTGTGGTAGAAACTGAAGTGCAGCAAATTAATATTGAAAATAAGCTGTGGGTTTTATTAACCCTAAAGATGGTTAATTAGTGTTACTACATTCTTCAGTGCTGAATTTGTTTTAAACCAAATCTGGATTTAAAGAAGAGAGGCATGGTTTGGTTAAAATAGGAGTTATTTCTAGGAAGTTCTAAAGTGTTATGCAAGAATACTAAAGGCTAGATCAGTGATCAGATTTTGACTGGCAAATAGCTACGTCAGAAGGTGAAGCCACGGTATATTTGGAGAGGTATTTTTTAGTGTCAGTGACTCCTGGCCCCCAGAGGTGCTGCTTTGTAGGTGGGGAGACATATTCAGCAAGATTAGTTGGTGGGGTTGGGCTGCCCTTTAACAAGTTTATAGACTGATTTGGGAACATTTCAAACCTTGAGAAGTTTTTGACCACTAAAATTGGGTGGTTATAGTGTTCCATAGTTTGTCTTCTAACGAATTATTTCATCCAGATTTCTTGATAAGTAAAGTACGCCTATTACAAAGGCACCATTCCCACTTGGCAAAACCTGCTATTGGCTCCTGGAAGAAGAAAACTTCTGTGTACTTTTAGAAGCTTCTCAGACCCAAACTTGTGCAGTCTGCTCTCTTTTAATTATGCAAGCCACAATGAAGAGGCTAAGAGGAAATTGAGGTGATGGGATGTAGTAGAAATGAACTTAGAATATGTAGATAGTATGGAGAGGAGAGTTCCTCCAAAATATCTTTATTTCGTGGCTCTGTAGACTGCTCTGCTTCCATCTAGTTCTGCTGGTTTTGCTGTGTTCACACAAATCTTTGCCAGGCAGGTAGTTTTTGCCAGGCAAAAAAAAATTCTTCACTTGGCAACCCACCAAAGTTCTCCACCTTTTCTGTGCCCTCTGTGTCTCAGCTCCTGACAGAGACAAGTTTGTGAGCAGAGATTAATTAGCATCTTAGAGCTTGCAGCTGTGTTGCAGGGAAACTCTTATCTGCCAAATGTTCTGCTTGCTAGAAACATGCTAAAGAGAACAGATCTGGAAATAAAGAGTTGAGAAAAAAGCTTTGTATGTGAAAGCTACAGATGTTATTAAGAAAAATAACTTAAATAATGACTGAAATGCTTCCCTTTTATCCCTAGAGTAACCATATATTTAGAATTCCTACTTCTGTGCATGTGCTGTGTGCAGAGCTGCCAACATAAACAGGACAGGAGATTCATTGTGGTAGGATTCACTAATGAAGTATGCTTAACAAGATCAGTAGTCACCAAGCAAGTGATGCTGACAATGCCTGTGCACTAATAATTTCTTACATTAGGGAAACTTCTGCAGCCCAGAATTCCTCTCTTGCCACTCAGCTGTGCAGAGCTGCAGATAGGCCTTATTCATCACATCGGATTTAAATACCTCTTAATTCCTCACCCCCTGAATAAGCAATGAAAGGCTGCTTATTTAGTAAAGGACTGCAGATTGAAGGTATGTCCAGTCAAAAAAGTGTTGCTGCTTTTAAGATATAAGTGCTTTGAAAAGATTTGGTCCTTTGAGAAATGGCCTACTCCTCAAGGAACCTTGCCTGTGATTTTAACATTGCTTTTTCAGCTGAGGATATTTTTTTTGTTAGCTTTGTACAGCTGAATATGTGTATTTCTATAGCAGCATAAAAATGAACAAACTCTGCTTCATTAAGAGAACACGTCCAAGTCATCGGGCACAATCTGGCAGTGGTGATCTCAGTAATCCCTTCTTTTGATCGTTACAGTTCACCATAGCTCAGATTGAAACCAGTGCACTCTGAAAAACCTCTAAGCACGTACCCTGCATGGAATAAAGTAGTCTTGCATCTAGAGTTAAAAATAAATCAACCTGGTGTTCTGTGTTCTCTACTGCTTCCCTGTTGGCTGCAAAGATCAGGTTCTGAATACTCAGAGAAGACTAAGTGTGTAAGCAGAGGTAAAATATTTTATTATCAAATTAGGTTAGTCAGTTGATTTGTGAGCATACTTAGCATTTATGAAATATGGGGGACATTAACAAAAGCAGAGAAGCTAACTCTCTGTGGAGTGGTGATTTTAATGAAAAGTACTCATTGACTGGTGGTACGAGCTGGTCTCTTTTGAATTATGTTTGTCCTGATAACTAAAGGTTGTGTTGGACCTGCATCCTTGCTGTGAGAGTATTTGATTCATTTCAAGTACCTCATATGCTAAAGTGCTTCTGTACAAGATATGTGGGCTCCCATCAGGCTGTTCTGGCAAGTACTTGTTGGAGCAGCCGTAGTTGCAACAGGTAGTAAAATTTGTGGGTTTTGCTATACCTCAGCCAGGTGCCACACAAGGTTGTGTTGCTTGGGAAGTTTCCATTTGATGGGCTTAGAGAGGCTGGAAGAACTGTCTGGCAGGTTCCTATACGGTGGCTTCCTTATAGCCTTGTCTTCAACCCACTTTGGAGGTTGCATGCCTGCAGGACTGGTAGCTGGCAGTAGCTGGCATTTGCCCCAGCAAATGAGATGCATCCTAACTGGGGCACAGAGAGGTCTAGCCTTCAGACTTACAGAACTTGCCACCTATAAAGGCAAGCAGAAAAATTGCCATTTCCTGTGTTAAAGTTCCTTAGCATGAGTCCTTTTCCCTCATTTTCAGCATTCCTGGGTAAGTGAGAGAAACTAGTGTGCAGGTGGTTCAGTCAAGTTAAGGAAGAAGGGACAGGAACAAAAAGCACAAAGATAAATGTTTATTTTAGAATAGTTGTAAAGCACTCAAATGCTGTGATGAGAACTCTGTAATGGTTCAAGATTGCACAAGTGCTTATTTTTTCACTCAAAACGTAGGATTTCATTAGCTAAAGGCTGATTAATGTGTGCATGAAATTCTGTTTACTGCGTTAACACAGAGGCTCTGTTTAGCTCTGTACAACTTCCTCTTCTAGTTCCCTTGTTAATTGCTCTCCATGCACATACATGCATTCCCTAAGTAACACGTGCAAAGTTTAATGTGTGATTTCAGAATAATTAAAGCAGAAGTAGTAGCATATTTCACAGTCAAAAGCTAATGAAATTGTACTTCGCTACTGTGAATACATACCCTATGTCTTAAAAGTCCACAAATTGAACTTGAGCCTTTTAATGTTTCCACTGTATTTTATCAAGAAGATTGAGGTGATGTTTGAGTGTAATCTTGGAGAAATCGAAATGTGTTCTTTTAGCTTACAAACAAGGTCTCCTCCACCAGTCTCTTTGGCTGTATCACTCAAGCCCCCGCTTATATCTTGCAGTGGTTACCCGAGTCCTAATCCCAATGGAGAGGCTTTAGGTTATCAATAAAGTGCAGCAATGATACGTTTTTCTCTAAATGATTTGTCAGACTCTGCTCTACATGCATAGAAATTCCGTTCTTAGGTGAACTCTCAAGGCTGATTGAATTAAGAAACAAGATAGTAAAGAACAATGTTTTTCCTATGATTTTTACTTTCCTTCAATCATTGTTTTGTTTACAGAC
Organism: Tringa tobata; assembly: GCA_033628505.1. Lineage (NCBI taxonomy): Eukaryota > Metazoa > Chordata > Aves > Charadriiformes > Scolopacidae > Tringa > Tringa tobata. Next base: position 3,702,405 of record JAHREE010000348.1, on the reverse strand, counting down.
CAGCAGTGGCTTATAAATGAGAATAAACGACTGGCTGCCCTTCAGCAACAGCAGAGAGAGTTTGCAGTGCAGACAGAGTCCAGGCTGTATGCAGAGGCTGAGGTGCAGAGTACCATTGGGCTGGAAATCTGCCCTTCCCTGCTACAGCAGAACAAGAAGAGATTGGTGCAGCTGGAGCTCTTGCGAAGATACTCCTTAAAAAAGGCAGAAAGAAACATAAGAAGGAAAAAGGTAAAATTCCAGCTGGAAAAGATAGTCAAGAAGCAGAAGTTATTGGAAGCCAAGCAAAACCTAGAGCAGCTGGAAGCTAGCTGCTGGCTCAATGAAGAGTGTGTGAAACAATCCCAAATCCTAAACAAAAATACTGCTGTACGGTCCTCTTCAGACCACCAGTTGCAAAAGAGAAGAAAGTCATTGGGTTCCAGTTCCTTGCAGCAGAGGCAGGATTCGTTCTGTAATGCACACCTGCCCCAGGCACCCAGGTAAGATAACAACTGCCAATTCCTCTGCATTTTCAAAAGTGGCATTTTCAGTGGCCATCTGTGATCCAGAATGCCTCCCAATGTATTGAAACAATCCCAAAACTTGCAATATCAGTGAATTTACTGTATTGTATGTCACACTGGAGCTCTTAGTCCTTTTTCCTAGGATCTGTACAGTGCATTCCCTGCTTAGGTCTTTGACATGGTCTTTCTCACTGTTTGTTTTTTTTTTTTTTTTTTTTTACATTTCTCTTTCAAGCCTTTCTGCAGTTTTTATCTGTTTCTGAATGCTTTCCAGAACTGGCTTAACTCTTGTTCTTACCTTGTTCAAACTCTTGGTAAATACTAATTTCTGCATAATTTTATTTTGATTAGGGTCAGGCTCTTCCTTCAGAATATTTGTATGATTGGGGTGATTCTGGATTGTACTTTTAAGTTGGCCGGCCTTTCTCAAGCTAAACAAACATCTCTATGCAGTGCTAAAACGTTGGGGTGCTAGGGAGTCTGTCATGGTCCCGGAGGCAGCAAGTAGCTAAACCCTGCTAAGCGGAGTTCTGTGACTTAGAGCCATCCTTTATTTTTAACTAATATTTGCAGCTACTTGAGCTTAGAGACTGAATACCAAGCTAGAGCACATAGCATCGAGCTATTCCTTTGTGTTGCAGAACATATTTCAGGACATCCAGGGGACTGTATGGTTACTGACAGAATTATTATTTTTTACTTATTTATTCTCTGCTCAAATTTGCTTTTGAAAGGCATTAAGATTGTTGCTTTATTTCTTCTTTATTTCCTTCCTTATTTTCCTTCCAGCTTTTTGTTGAAGAGGGAGACTGTCGCAAAGTTATCTACCTCACCAAATATTGATCAATGCTGTGAAGGCAATACAACAGGGACGTTGTCATCTGAAGAATATCTTTACAGAAGAGGTAAAGACGTTTCTGAGAGTGATGACCTTAGTGATGAAGAAGGGATCTCCTTTTCGGTCCAGAGGCAGCTAACTGAAAAACAAAAACCATCTTCATTTGGAAATAAAAAAGGAGCAAGAAAAGATTCTAATGATTCAGCTATCATGGCTTATATCAATAAAAATGATCAGAACATTGAAAAGTTGGATAACAACCCAAGGCAAGCTGGATCTCAAAAACGGACCTCTAAAGGTTCCCCTCCTGATCTTTCTAAGGAGAAAGAGGAGCCTGAAACCTTTATTACAGGGACAAGAATGACAAAAGCAAAGGTGCTAGGAAATTTAAGTCAGCCTGCAAGTAGCAATCTAGAAAAAAATAGAGCTCAGGTATCCAATAAAAAGGCTAGAATGGATGTCAATGGAAAAGACCATAGGTCTTCTCCAGAAAACTTTCCTAAAGAAATGAAGAAAACAGTGTATGGAAACCCACCATCAGCACATCTAAACCAAACAGCCAAGAACTGGAAAAGAGAGCCAAACTCAGCCTTGCCAAGTCATGGGACATCATCAGGGGAACAGCAAAAATTTCTGATGGTGGCAACATCAGTAGGAAATCTCTCTAAGATGAACACACATGCACCACTCTCTTACGTTGAAAAAAAGTGGCACAGTGCAGAGTTGCTAAGTGCTGGAGTATCCAAAACCACCACAGATATGCTGGGGAACTGCCAAGAGGATGATGAAAATGAGATTTCTGATACTGATAGTTCCTATTCTGTAGATTCTCTCTCCTGTGCTTATGCAAAAGGTTTCACAGAGAAACTGAAACAAGAAGATTTTGACAGAAATAAATGTCTTGCCAAACCAGAAGATTCTGAGAGCGATGACAGTCAAATGTCACAAGACTCTCTGGTAGAAAAGGAAAATAAAGGCAAAAAGCAAAATAAAAGCCAATCTCACAAGTCAAAGGCCCACCATGAGCCAGCTAAGCTTTACAAAAGCAGAACTGATCACCATATTTCATCTTTGGTGACATCATATGCATCTCATATGAGGCTGGGAAAGCCTGAAAGAAGCTTCTCTCTGGACAGCTTGGCTGATGGAGAAGAGATGCCAGCAGAAGATCCAGTAGAAGAATCCAAATCTGATTCATCTGATGAAGTGCCGGCAGAGATTTTCTGGAAGTTACAAACTCCTAGATCACTGAGTATACAAGCTGAGGAAGACCATGAGTCCAAGACCTGCGGCAGAGATATAGAACAGACAAATTATGATCTGAAGCTGAGCAGTTCCTTTTATTTGGAGACTAAACCACAGCCTGCTTCCAGTAATGCCTGTAGGCAGTTGCTCGAGGGGACGAAAGTCTCCTTTGTAGAACAAGAAAGGTCTCTTGATGGAAGACTGTATTATGCAAGTGGAAATCCTTTGCTTACTAGTGATGCTTGGTCTTCCTGTGACTCAAAGGTTGACATCAGCAGCCCCAGAATAAGAGCACCTTCTTCCCATGAAAATTTGGAATTTCAAGAAGCTCATCTGTGCTCTTTGAGCAAACCAAAGCTTTGGCTGAAGAAAGATGATCTAAAGCAGTCAGCTGCTGAAGTTGCTTTTGTTTCTGGCTCTAAGCAGATACATAGCATTACTCATTTATCACATCATATAAACAAAATAAACACAGTTTTCTCCTCTGACACATCAGAAGTACCTTTACCTGAAACAACAACTGCAAGCAGCGTTTCTGAGAGTGGATCATTAAATAAGATTCTTAAGGAATGGACAAACTCTGATGAAAATTCTTCCTTGGAATCTGAAGGTGCAACGTCCTCATTTGTTAGCTCTGTAGGACCAAACTCCTCTTTTGTTCCTATTTCAGCAAAGCATGATTATTATGAATATTCAAGGTCAAATTGTCCTGAACAAGAACAACTGAGTGAATTATCTACTTACAGGTCTACCACTGAATGCACACAAACATTCAGCTGTTTGGAAAGCACCTCCACCACAGACGGCTTGTCACTGATATCTAGGAAAGCAGAGGATTGTCTCCCCACAACTCATCCAGAGCTGCCAAAAGAACACACTCTGAGAAAAACACATTTTACTTCTGTGTTGCCTATGCACATCTTGGAGCAGAGAAATGGCTGTGTAGACGCAGACTTAGAAGATGATTTCTTCAGAACTTTTGAAAAAGATGACCTCGATGATGACTACAGTAACTTGATGACAAAATCAAGTATGACAGATTCGGGCAGTGGAAGTGCGTCTGTCAGTGCACCTGCTGCTGAATCTTCTACAGGACTTGCTCATACCAGGACCTTAACACAGATATCTGCAGTAAAACAAGTCCAATTTGGAAACCATGGGCAGCTTTTTCCAAAAAGGGAAATACCAACATGTTGCGATGAAGGTTTCTTTCTCAATGACTTAACCAATAAGAACTGTTCTGTAGTAAGCAGTTATGAGCTTCAGCCATTGGCTGGACAAGGAGAAGAATCAGCTGTTAAAGTAGGTCTCCTCAGATCTGGAGAGAGTAATTTGGAAACAATGCAAGAAGTGGATTATGAACAAATATCTGCAGATGAAATAACAACAGAGACAGATTTTTCCTCCCAGGAGATAACATATCAATGTAACCCTTTAGGTGGTGCTCACAGTGCAAGTTACGACCAGTCTGCAACACCAATAGAGATGTCTCAAGAAGACATTATCTGCATGGAAACAAGCATAGATAGCTTGGCAGAGATGGCGCCAGAGGGGCCTTCATTCAGTGATAATGAAGAGTACGAACCAAAGGCTGAAGACTTGTCTTCACTGAATCATTATGAATTCAAAAGCAAACCTGTTTCAAAAAATTACTCCCCTGAGTGTGCTCTAGCAGACAGTCAGGCAAGTTGCTTATCCCAACAAATTTCAGAAAATTCTAAATTATGTATTGATAACATAAGAGAAGAAAGCAGTGAAAGTAAGGAACACAATGTCTTGAATTCTCAGGCTGTAGTTCAGAAAGACTTTTCATCCAAATCTGAAAACTTAGTGGTAAATGAAGTAAGTTATCTCGTAGTGAATGTAAATGAGAAAGACACTGAGTCCTTCCCTGCTGCTATTTGTAAGAGTACAAATGATTTTCTCCCAGAATCCAATTCAAGCCTATTTTACCAAGCTTCAACAAAGGCTAATCTTTTTCAAAGTGCATCTGAGACTGAAAATTATGGTAAACTATTGGAGCATTGCACAATAATGAAAGGAGATTGCAATGCTACCTCTAATCTTACTGTGGAAGTCAGCGCCACAGAAAGTTGTTCTGCTGTACATTCTGGCTGCCTTTGCACAACATGCTCTTCAAAATCAACAGGGCAGAAAAACAGTGCGCAGAAGTTGACCAACGTTTCTGTGGAATTTGATGCAGCAATTCTCTTGGAGGGAGAAACACAGAACAAATGTTTACTTGAATCAAGAGAAGAGAAAGAAGCCTTTTTTGAAAGTGATTGTCCAGAGGATACCTTGCTTGTTGAAGATGATGTGAACTCAGAGTCAGGGAGAGTATTTGACTATAACACAAATACATCAGCTACTGTTTCTCAAGAGGAGAGTCCATTTATAAATAAGGAATCCAAGTTTGTAGGAGACCTGGAAGCCAATCCAGAGGAAACTATGGTTCCTTATGAGAAGACAAAAGCAAACACTGGTGAAGAAATAACAAAATTAATCAATAGTGCAATCAACTTAGAAAAAAATGCATTGGAAATTAAATCCAGACAGATCGAAAGTTTACCTGACTACCCAGTAGCCAAAGTTCAAAGTGTAACTGAAGACAGGCACGGAGAGGATTTTAAAGACGTTGGTCTGTATGAGAATCCAAAGAAAGCTGTTGATTTCGTAGCTTGTGAAGTTCAGTGTGAGTTTTACACAAATCTGTGCCTGACACGTGAAAAGGTGGAGAAAGATGAACTGCAGGTACCCAGCACCACGGCAGAACGCACTCAGGAATCAAAAGCGCTCGTGCGTTCTGGCAGCCCACTTGAAACAGGCAGCTTTTGCCAAAAAGAAAAAAACGAGAAAGTAGAAATGGGTATTTACTCACCGGAGTTTTCTTTTGCTCCCAAAACCACTTCTTCAGCTGTGTGTTCCCACACAACAGATATTACTCAGAATGCTTCACGCTTCATTGATACTTGTGAGGGGCTTTTACAGATGAACAGAACAATGGAAAATGTGTTTAATACAGAGGATGTGGCTGCAACGGTACTAATCACAAGTGGGCAAGGAAATATTTTAGCAAAACCTGAAAATGAAGGACAAGTAAATTCTAGCAGTTTAATTGAGCATTGTATCCCGAACTGTTTGCCCCAGGAAAACCAGGTTAATCGATTTGAAGTGACTGGGAGTGAAGAACAAATTATCATGACAAACACTGAGGGGCTGATGATCACGAGGCAAGAAGTCATAGGCACAGATGAAAACGTGTTATTTACTGAAGAGTCTCCAGCTCTGCATCAGATGTATTGTGAGACAGATGACAAAGAGGAAATTTTAAATCAATTTAGGATCCCTGAAAGATACCTGACAGCTTCAGGACTAGAACAGAATATACTGTTAGAAGATGATTCGAGATACCATGATCCTACTGAAATGAGTGAAGATTGTGGCTCAGTGGACTCTGTTACAGATACAAGAAATGCAGTCATGAAAGATATTGATGCATATGAATATTCAGTTGATGATAGTACTGGTATTGACCAATATAGAATTGAACAAGAACTTAAAAGTCCCCACATTAAAGAGGACAGCCATATGTATATGAGTTGCTCTATGCGATATCCTGAGCATGGCACTTCAGAAAACTTGAATGTAAGTACCATTAGAAAAAGACCTGATATTTTTCAATTGGATGTAGTAGACTCCAGAGTTGAGGAAGAGAAAGAACATTTGATGAATCTTGTACAAATGGCCAAAGCAGATGAAGAAAAGCAGATGTTTGTAGAAAACACAGAGGAGGTAGAACTGATCATTTTACAAAACCTGAATGAGCTATTCCCTGAAGACAAAGACAGCTACCAAATGACACGTGATGACAGCAGATTAAATGAAATCCTAAGGGAAAGCCAGTGGGTGTCTACCAGCTTTTCTAGAAGTAATGAAGATATCAGTGAGCAACAAAATCCACCAGCAACACTGAATCCTACTGAAAAAAACCAAGAAGGTTCACTTAAAGACTCCCCATGCCAGACTGGAAATCACCTTTTATATCTTGGAGTAAGTGATGATTCCCATCTTGTTCAAGATGTTACCACTGCATTGAAAGCACATACAAAACCATCTAACAGCACTGTTGGAGCTGGAGCTGTTCTGCCTTACTATGAAACATTAATGGAGAGTGACGTCTGTGTTGGTATGCCTGTTACAGCCAACAAAACGGGGCAAGAAGACACATATCTTCCTGATAAAAAGCAAAGTAAAAATGTAGCTTTTCTGCAAGCCAAGACCACACAGGACAGGCAGGAGGATGAATCCTTTGTATTTAACAATGCACCTGATTGTGCTGTATCTGGGCAAGCTGTCAATGAGAACAGCTCTTCCAGCTGTGCAGATGGTTCTGAATCTGAAACTGTTGTACTTCAGCAAGGGGCCAATGGAAATTCATTTTCCTTGGAAAAATTAGATTCTTCTGAAGATATAATTCAGGACCTTAACAACGCTCATGAAGAATGCAGGGTGGATTTAATGGTTAATAAACTACCAAAAGACCACCTTAATTTCATAGAAGATACGGCTCAAGAGGAAAAGGGTACCATTGTGTCTGATTCACTGCCCTTGGATAATTCAAACATTTCTTCTTCAGAGAAAGAAGTGATGGAAGATACAGGGGAGGAACAACTGCATTCTAAACTAGAAATCTCTTCACAAAAAATGTTTCACAATGTTAATACAACTCAGAAAGTATTTCACTCAGGGAGTTTATCACAGTATGATGAGAAGGAGAAATTTTTAAGCACAAGCTATACTACAACAAACAGTACAAATGAAAATGCGAAGTTTCCTGGTGTGGCTGGATATCAGCGTGAGCCCGGAGAAAAACAGGGACACAAGACTTCTGAAGAGTGCTGCGTAGACCAGCCAGGCAGCACTGTTTCTGAGAGTGCTTCGACCCTTTCAGAAGGCCTAGACAAGTCCCCATGGGAAAATCCACATTATAATACAGAGTTTCTACATTATAATAGAACCTTAGACACTTCTGAATGTCCTCCTGGACTCTTGAATCCTCCAACATCATCTGCAGATGTTTTCACCACCAGCAGCGGAGACAAAGGTAAAAACGATGCTGTTCTCCCTGAAGAAACAAAATACTTTGAAAGTGAATCAACCGATCTAGGTGTATTTGTAACTTTTCCTGATGTTTCTGAAAAAGTAGCTGAAAGGAAAAATAGTTCTGCAGTTGCAGAAGCCACGTATACTCAGAATAATAAATTCCTTGGAAAAGTTGCAGAAACAGATCAAAAGGAGAAAATAATTCAAGGTTCTTTCCAGAATTGTAATGACATAAAAGAAAATGATGTTCCTGAGTACTCGGAAGACTACAGTAACATTTCTAGTGTGACTGTACCACAGTTGGACTCACTCACTTTTCAGAACCAAGGACAGACTGGCAGTAAAGAATCAAAGTCTTTTCCATCATACTTTGCAGAAGATGCTCCAACTGATAGACCATTTCAAAGTTCCAAGAACTTCAGTCCTTTTGACAGTTCTTGTTTACTTGGTGACTCAAAACCTCTAATGTTTACTCAGCTTGAGGACTCACTTCAGGAAACTTTTTTGACTGAACAAGTGTCCTCCAGTTCTCCAGATGTGTGCTCTGTAAAAGAAGATTTCCCCCAAGCATTTGCATGTGTTAGTCATCCATCCTTAACACCACTTTCAGAATCTTCTTTAACTGCAGATATAGGCCCTGGTGAAACTGGTACATACGATGTTTCACATACGGATATATTGGAACATTCTCCATTTGCTGCTTTGCAAATACAAGACACTCAGTCTGACAAGGCTGTGGTATTCGATGAGCCGGTACATGCTTCAGGAAGTATTTTACTTTCTCTTGCAAAAGAAAACAGGCATTGTCCAGTATCAGACACAGACTGTACTTCATATAAAAATTCTGCTGTAGTTGGGGAACCTGCATATGGAAGTAATCCTAAAAAATTTGACAATGTTATTAAAGCTGGCCAGCACCACTGGGATAAAGTTCCACCCCAAGAAGCTTGCACAGAGCACATAGAGAAAGTACTAAAGGATAATTCTCTTTTATTACCATCATTACCTTTTTGGGATACTGGAAGGGCAATTCTTGCTAAAGAGGGACAAATGAGAAAAACACTTAACAGAAATGAGGAAGAACTGCATTCAAATACTGAGGCTGAACATTTTGCAGTAAAGACAGAGCAGAGGAAAACATCAAGTAGAGAACCTGATGAAAAGCAAACTAATGTATCCTCAAATTCTACAAACGAATTAATAGGCTCAGAAGTTACAGTGTTGGAAAATCTGTGTCCAGGAGATGCTGGTGTGGATCCTGAACACACCTGCAATTCATTTAGTCCAACATATCCCTCATACAGCAGAAGCACCGATTCCAGACGACTGTATCGCACTGTCTTGGCGTTTGAAAAAAACCCTGCAGATCTGCAAGATAATTGTCAGTATGTGCCTACAGATGAACAGATGGAACAGGTGCCAGATGGAACAAATACAGATGGCAAAAAAGAGATTTTACTTTGCAAAAGTAGTACAGGTTCAAGCGTTGATAGTCCTGATGATGAGTATGCAAACAATTGTTCAACAACAGAAGACGCTATAATGAGGAATAAGTCTCTGAAATCAGAAAGTCTAAAGTTTTCTGAAATGAATAATGAAAGTGCCTCTATAAAGTTTTCACCAGAAAACCAATATTTGCCCCCTCAAGAATCCCAATTAGTGCAATTCAGGAACAAGAGGTCATATTCTACTACACGGAATACGAAGAGCTGTAAACAAAGTGAACAGAGACCTTATTTACAAAGTCACAGACTGTCAGCCCCAGCTATTGCTGTCTTCTCTGATACTTTGGAAGCTTCATCCAAGGCAGATCCTTTGTTATATTCTGCGTCTAAATCACTACAAGATTTAAATATGAGTGTAGAGCCTCCATCACCAACTGAAGATGATCTTCATGGAACTGAAGGATTTTCAAAGCAGGAATCAAAGAACTTCCTACAGGTTAAATCTAAACCCAGATTTCAGCAGAGAATGGCACAAACCAAGAAGCTTGCAAACTGCGATCCCAAAAATTTACAAAATTTTGCAGCAGGAACCCAAAGCAGCCAGTCTTTAAACGACTGTACTACTCAATCTCCATCATCCCCACTGCACACAGCCCACAGTTCTGTGGGTGCGGAAGCAAATGTCGATTTAAAGAGTAGTTCTGTAACTCAGTGCAGTGAAGGCAAAGTTGAAGAAGCAAGATACCAGCCAGAAACAGATTTATTTTTGCACGACAATAAAGATACAATGCATTTTAGTTCTAGTGATATCAATCCATATATTCATCCATGGCAACGAGATGGATCATGCAAGATTGGCTGGAAACAGTATGTTTTTGGAAGTGCAAGTGATGTCTCTTGCAATCAAATTCCTGTAAACCTGGAAAATCGTAAAGTTACAAGGTGTTCCAGCGTAGACAATGGAATGAATTCTCAAAATTCTCCTTTTCATTCTCATCTCAGTTCGTATGCTACAGCAAAAGTTTTATCGAGCACTTTAAGCAGCATTGAAGGTCTTCAAGGATGGGAAAATGTCAAACAAGACTTTCAACCTGCATACTCAAGTGACAGTACTAAGCAGTATAGCAACGTGTCCAGCGAAACATTAGAAACTAATCCAGAAAATAACACTGCTGAATTTGAGAATCCTTCTGCACAACCTGGTAACTCTTCAATGCAGGTTGATGAAATTGTACTGCTATATCCTTCTGAGTCTGAAAGGTCTTCCAAAAAAATACCAGGGATTACATGTGAGCAGGGAACACAAACAGCAACTACAGGAAGGTGTAAGAGGCAGAGAAGACGTCAAAGAAGCTATACGGATGTTTCTGCAAGAAAGCAGGAAACAAACCGAGATCTATTCCATCAACCTTCTTGGACAAGCATGCAGAACCTGTCCCTGCATCTGTCACAGCTTCTTCAGAATACTTCTGAGCTTTTGGGAAACCTCTCCCAACAGAGTGTTATAGACAGTGAGCAAAATGCCAAAATCCACCAAAGAGGAACTGAAGAGGCTGTAAAGGCCACTAGATCAGATAGCTACACTCAGACTACAGCAGATGTAGGCACTCAGACGGAGATTTTGGAAGAACCTCAAAGGAAGCAGGAATTAAAACAAGTGGAGGCAAAAATGGAAAATGAATTGAGGGCAGCTCAGACAGTAAACATTGATTGGAAAGGGAGAGGGGCAGATGCAGTCGGTAAGATTCCAAAAAGGAAAGAGGAAACACTGTCTCTTGAAGAACAAACAGGGATGAGAAATCTGGGCAATCCTGACTTCTATGACAGTCTTGACAGCATTTTGGAAGACTCCTTTATGCGTCTGCCTGTCTTACCCAGAAGCTCTATTTCTGTCTTAGATTTTCAAAAAGCATCATTAAATGCGCCGCAAAATGTTGCTGTTGGTAATACCAGAGTTTCATCTGTCACATCATCTTCGCTGAGCTCAGGGCAAGATGGTTCTTCCTGCACTGTAGTTAGCAGCCCTACTGATAGCACCTCTCAGTCTCCAGCGTCTTACGCTCAGGATAAAAGAAGTGTCAGTGAACTAGAGGTTCCAGCAGAAAGAAAATTTTGTTACAAAAACACCTTGCTAGTCGATCGGGCCTCTTCCCCTATTCTTACTCTCAGTGCTAGTCCCAGCAGCCAGACTGCTTTCAGCAGGTCTGCCTGCCCTCTTAAGGAGTCTCCTGGATATTCCAGTGACGTTTCAAGTCCCCTTCATGGCCAGAGACAGCAGAGGGCAGGCCTGCAGCCCAGCCTCCAACTTCACGTGGACAATTTTTCACAGACGGAAACAGACAGCGAGTCGAGCTCTTCTAAAGGCAATAAGGGCATAAGAAAGAAATCCGCAGGTTTCGCGGATAAGAAAGCAGCCAAAGAGCTTTTAGGACAGGATGGTTCAAAAGACTTGGAACAACAGCAGAGTCTGACGGTTGACACCCACACTACCATTTGTGCAAAACGACTGTATCGCTCTAGTAGTGTGATGGAGGTGTCGGGCCACAGGCAAGTTTTAACAGGTGATCTGGGAGACCGCAGTCCACTGGCACGTTCACTTCGTTCCATGTATGTCACGAGGGGAGGAAGAGGTTCTTCAGCTGGAATCGGACACGAAAAATACGTTGGTAATTCTGATACTGCTTTGATTCATAACTACTCACCTCCAAATGCAGAGTTACTTTTTAATCAAAAAATTAGTGCCACTTGTTCAAGTAAGACAAATGCTGGTGCATCCTCAGAACCTCTGGTAGAAGCATCTTCTCTACAATTTCATGATTTCTTCTGGAAAAATGAAACCAGCTACCCTCCCCTGCTCTCTGATGTGAGCGATGTGCAGACTTCCTTCCGGGACGAAAATACGGATTCTGTCACTGAGAGTGAATGTGACACTGAAATTCCTCTCAACACAACTACTGCTTTTGCAAAGCCCTACAGGCCTCGGAGCTACAGTCTCCGTGACTTACCCATACACAATAAATTCAGCAACTGGTGTGGTGTTCGGGGCAGCCCTTCTCCTTCCTTACTCAGCTTGAGTGGCAGCGTGACCGATCTACGCAGTCAGGCAGAAAGGACAGCTAGAGGCACGCGAGCAACAGAAATGGAAGGGAAACCCCATCTTTCTGACAGCAGGAGCAGAGAGATCGAGCGACTTCAGAGAGAGCGCGCTCAGATCATGTCTGGCATCCACCTGGACCTGCACCAGCATCCCCTCACTGTGGAACTGACTGAAGCAAAGCTCAATCACGGCATTGGGGAAACGGATGCCCTGCTGAGGGTCCTTCAGAGCGGGACTGCAGATGACCTGGGGGCAATCCCGGTGAAGCAGCAACTTTACGAAAGGTAAATTACTTAAATTAGTGTTGTGTTGAGTATTTTGTGTATACTTCATGTACATTTCGTGCAGCATAAATAACATTTTGTAACGAGCACTTAATCACTTAGTCACACTGAGTCAATTATATGTGAAGAGATGTAGTATTAAGCTTATTTTATATACAGTTAAGTAACGCATTTAAGACGGTTTTGGGGTTACTTCAGGAAAATAGAGAAAAGTATAAGATTCAGTGTTACCTCACTTAACATTTCTAGCAGCTAGAAGAGTGATCGTGGGTGTCTGGTGATTATGGGAATATGTTTCATTGGTTTATTGCAATGTAAAAATAATTTATATGGGAATCTCATATGTCATTCATGCTTCTGTGAAGAGATGCTGCTACATGAATATGCAAAAACAATTTTTAAAACTCCAGAAATATACAAAATAAGTTACGAAAAAAATCAAGATCCTAGATTCTTGCAGTTGGATTATGGAACTCACTTTAGGAAGCTGTTGCAACTAAAAAAATTAGGAGTAGCTACATTATTCTCTGTCCTCAATTTACCTCTCAGCCATTACAAGCAGTAACCAAGACCCTCTTATGCATTTCCTGCTATTAAAAAATCAGTGGAGTTCTAGAATATCTGCATCATCTATCAGGATATGGCCAAATGGATATTTGCAAGGGCAGTGTATGGTATTAGATTCCTATAAATTTTATATTACAAAGCTAATAAATATTTAAGTCTTTTAAAAAATGAGAAAATGTAACTTTGCAGGGTGTATTTTCTCAGTCTAATCATGTTTCCCTGGCAGACACATGAGGACTATTGAAACTTTGAGGAAGGAAAGAGAAAAAAGGCTGCAGAGATACCAAAGAAGTCGAAGTCTGAGTCCTCAAAAGCATTTGAGTCTGTTGCAGACGCTGGATGCAAGTCAGAGGGATTTGGATCTGCCCAGCAGACGCCGAGAGTATCTGCAACAGCTGAGAAGGGATGTGGTGGAAAATACCAGGTAGGGCGTTAGAAACCTCTCTTTTGCCCTGATGTACGTTGCCAGTGCTCACAGTGGATGCACATTAATAGTTCTTCCATCTAGTTTATTTCAGTCCATAACAAATGTCTAATTTATTTTATGCATATGACATATGGGGACAGCCAAGTATTTAGCCCTAAGTCATTATAGACAAATCTGTCTTCCTCGTCTTTCACTAACTTAAAAGCCCCATGAAATAGTTAAGTTTCATGTTTAAAATCAAAAAAGTTCTGCAACTCTTCACCATTTAGAATTTGAATCTCTCATCCCTCACCGTCTCTTCCTTTGTCAGGAGACATTTTCCCAACACAGTTATTTTGCATGCGATGTGACAAAGATGTAACCTTAGATCATATGGAGACCTGACTTAGAAACCAATTCAATTGTTGGTTTAATCTAAGTGGTAAACTGGACTTGCAATCTGAATAATTTTCCAAGGTTGCTGGCCATGCAGCCTTTAGTGAGCCAAGAGAAACTTTTTGGAGGCTAATGGGGTGGGTTATAATTGCTTTTCTGGCAAGTTTTCCTGTTCTGTGTTGAAACATCATTTTCTCATGGTATTTTGCCAGGTGACCTGACTTAAAGTAATTATGTGTGTTTTCCCCCACTTACGTACCCTTAGAGTTCAAGAACCAAAAAGAAGAAGCATTCAGCATCCTTCAGACATTGAACTGTTGCTCCGAGACTACCAGAGGGCACGAGAGGAAACCAAAACTGAAATTGCACGAGCTAGGGACAAACTTCGGGAGAGAGCTGAGCAAGAAAAAAGGCGTATTCGGGAGCAAATATTTTCTCAGTTACAGAAGGTGAGCATTACAGCAGGAAGTGTTAGGCATTATTCAGATCTATGCATTTTTTAAGAGAAACTTTTCCATGGCTAAGAATTCTCCTGTTTGATACACATCAGTGTAGAAAAAAGTGAAGAATTAAATGCAAATTTGTGCTTAAAAAAACCTCAGTAATACTGAACTGATACTGCTCGTGCTTCTGAACTACATCTTTCTGAAGCCACATTTTATGTACAAGAAACTCCTGGTGTTTTCTTATTGGATGAAGCTTACACAGCCATCCTGTGGGGCATCTGCCCAGTCTAGGGAAGAGTCCTGAATTTATTTTAGTATGTATTTAAACACAAAGGCCTTCATTCTTTTCTTTTTTCTATTTATCTTTTTATATTTTCCTCTGTGTGTATTTGTCCTGTATTTTTTTTTTCTTCTGCATGTTGTTACCCATCTTGCACAGTCCAAGCATGTGCTTTTTTTCTCCCAGAAGCAAGGAAAGTACCTTGTTAGGATGTGGCTGTTCTGTTCAGTTTCTGACTATATTTTTAGGCAGTAACCTTTTTTGCTGCCTGGCAATGCAGCTACAGTGCCAGCCGCAGCCCTCCTCTCCTCATACCTGTGTATCTGCTACAAAATGTGATGAATGCTCATTTAATTGCTCTGCACCCTTTAAAGCACCTCAAATTCAGGCGCCTCCCCTGGATGACTGGATCTTACCACACCTGCTGCCATATTTTTCTTGTGAAATGCAGACATACTTCACCTGAGTTGGAAAACTAAACTTACAACTGCCCGTGAAAGTATAAATCATCCTGAAGTACTTGGTATTTTCTTATTACGCAATTTTTATTTCATCTTCTGGGCTGGCATTGAGTAGTTGTATTGGTTAAAGTAAAATCTCAGTCTTTAACGACTACATTTGACCAGCAAGTTAAGTCAGGGGCTACTTGAGGCGTAGGCAAAGAGTGACACATGGGAGTGAAAAGAGATATTTCTTTCCCCTTAAAGACATCCTAGCATTGGTTTGAAATCCTGGACTTTGGTATGTGAAGAACAGCAGAAGATGCATTTTCCCAGACTGTCAGGTTTGCTCTATGGTTTACGTAATCTTAGTCTTTCAAATGACCCTGCTTAGTTACTACTTTCTGTACAGCAACAGCTTTTGTCCTGACAACCCTCCTTGAAAGAAAATTGGATAACTTCATATTATTCCTCTCTCATCTTTCAGGGCTGTTACTGATCTGGCTGGCTGTTGCGGAAGGGGGTCTGGGTGGTGTTCTTGTTTGTAACACTGTGGTACCTATTCCAGGAAGAAGCCAGGCTGAAGACTCTGGCGAGTACAAGCACTTTGTGTACAGGCTCCAGCCTCAGCCTCTCCTCTGGCCCAACGTCCGGCTACAACAGCAGCAATACTGCCACCTACACTGCCAGTAACCCCAGCAGCCAGGAAGGACAGGTGAGAAACAACCTCCAGTTGTCTGGAGTCTCCTGACACTTCACCAATAACAGATAATGTGAGAGCAGACACCCGTTTTGAGATGGTTCATATTCTGTCACAGCTATTGAGCAGCACAAGTTTGTGTCACTAGTGCACAGACAGGTGACAAGGGGTGGAGGGAGTGTTACCATGTAATTGCAAAGGACAATGACACTTATTTTTCTGAGTGGTGTTTTTTTTAAACGCATAAAACCCCAATAGTGTTACTATTGTCAGTAATGCCACTCTCTGTCAAATGTTTTAGAAACAGTAAACCTTTTCTTGTGATAAACCAGAACCTGATATTCTCAGTGTGCTTCCCTCAGTGATGCATACATTGACTTAAGAGTTGGTGTGTGTGAATGTGAACTTTCCTGAAGTTACTTTTTGGTGTATGCACCAAAACTCCCACTTGGTTTGCTCTATTTCCCAAGTCAAGGTATAATTTCATAACCAGGGGAAAGGCAAAGGAGTTACCTCATCATAAAGAACAGGTTCCAACCTTGTAAGGCAGATTTGCTACAAATAATCCACTTGCTCTGTAACATAATTTATTTTTCCCAGTTCACACCAAAACCTCCCACTTCTTTCTTAAACCAGGTGTCTTCTGGTAGTTCTTTGTTTTCAAGAGATACAAGAGGTCGTTCAGCTGTTAGAAATAGTCAGCTTTATGTGTTAGAGCAACTGCAAAAGGATTCAACACTTGGTAAGTAAAACATATATTGGCTTATGCTTGAGTTGTGTTCCGAAACCTAATGAGATGTGTTGTTTATGCAAATCAAAATTTTATTTGAGTCTAGGTATTTTGAGGATGTCCCTACCATTGCAGGACTTCAGAAAAAGACTGCCAACCAGTAGCCAGGGCTTGCCTAGAATTTCTTGAAAAAGTAAATGGTGATTTGGTCCCTCTGAAGTTGGTCTTTTGATGTGGTAACATCAAAGGACAGTGTTCTAAGATGTGAGGATAATGCTTTCAGTGAACCACGGCAGCGTGTGGGGGGCTAAAGCTGCAACAAGTACAGGATTGTACGTGCAAGTTCTTATTTTTATCCTCAAGACTGGTGTCACCTGTTAAATCTTTAAGTTATTTTATTAGCTTATATATATATTAGCAACAAGTACAGGATTGTATGTGCAAGTTCTTATTTTTATCCTCAAGACCGGTGTCACCTGTTAAATCTTGAAGTTATTTTATTAGCTTATATGTGGTAATAACTGTTAAACTTGAGTAATGCAAGATGTAACTGCAGTGCAATTACCAATACACGGATTGTCTAGACAAGGGATGGTATCTCCTTCGTTTCTTCATGAGGATCAGGCGCCCCAACGGAAGGTGTAAGTCCCTACAACTGCAGAAGAGTGGTGGGTTTCCTTTTTATTTATTCTCCTACCGCTTTTTGTTTCCTGCAGAAGCCAGCAGAATTCCACCACCCCTTCCTTCCAGTAGCATCAGCTGCAGGTTCACTCATGGATTAACTATTTCTGTCAGCTCCTCTTCAACAAAAGGATACCAAGACTTATCCAAGCATATCCTGGCTAATGCTACCACTGAGGTCAGTAAATAAGCAGTATTTTCACTCCTACTGGAAATTGTAGCAAAAATGGGTGGGACAAGCCTTGTTCTACACTATCAATAGCTAACCATTTGTCAGTTAGAGAGACACAGTGAGGCATCTTAAATGCCAGGGGAAAGTGAGCCAGGCTGCAGCAGTGAGGCTCAGAAGGGACTGAAATGTTTGAGTGAAGCTGGTGAAACTCCTCTAGAGTCCAAGAATTCCTACAGTGCAAGTTTTAGGTGACAAGATGTGTGTGTAGTTAGAAGGAAAGTGTACCAACTTCATAATTCAGAGCAGGCAGAATCACTTCAACGTCATTTGGAAATTCATACTCTTCCCATATCCCCTTTTCTCACAACAGTTTAGGTTAGTATACAGGCTTTGGCTTTTTTATATGTGTGTGTGTGTGTGTGTGTGTGTGTGTGTGTGTGTCTGCTCCTTCAGCAGAGACTAGGACAGGTGGGTCAGTCTGGCTGTTAATACTCCCTAAGGATTAGCAGCACTGTAAAACTACTTGTGGTAAAGCCAGCTTAGTAGTTTGAGTAGGAGATAGTGTAGCAGCACGTAAAAGCTGAACACAGCTTTATAGTTGACACAGCTTTCTCTTACCTGTATATTTGTCACTGTTTTCCAAGGTGATGGCAGCATGCTCCCACAACCTGAGGAACCTCTACACCTGCCAAGCAGCAGCTGGTTGGAAGTAAGTTATGGCAGGTCTTTATAATGGGAGGCCTTTTTATGTACTTGGCCCTCTTGTGAGCAAACACCTTTCATTTGTCTTTGACAGATACCAGTGTACAGAAAAAGAGGTGCTGGTTTACTACAAAGTCTTCCCTTCAGCTACAAGGCACGGGTTTCTGGGCGCAGGAGTGATAGAACGACCTCTTCCCTACGTGTGGGGACTGGTGAGAGATCCTGGCAAAAGGCACCTCTACGACAGAACTATCAACACAGCGCGGATACACAAGAAGGTGACCAGCCACATTCAGCTGGGTGAGTATCAACACTCACTGCCGGCGCCGTTATCGTTAGGTACTTTCTCAGCTCCGGTCGTCAGCCAGGAAAAAAGTTAGAGGAATTGTACTTCATTCAATTTCTTTTTTTAATATTTGTAAGATTTTTCCAAAGTCAAAAAGTGAGTGCACCTCGCTGCAGAAGTACAGCTGGAGACACTGGTTTGAAAATCAAAATGAATCTTAAGTGGCTTGAGAAAGCACCTTAGTGACGCATTACAGCATATTAACTATAGCTCTTAGGCAACAAGAAGTCAAAATAATACACTGCATGTGCATTTAAGGGGTGGGGGAAAATAGTGACTAGTTAAAGCTGTCAAAGTCTAATTCCCCTTTTTCTGTTGTTCTTGGGTGTGTTTTTTTCACAGTGTATTTAGTGACCGATACCTCCCTGTGTTACCTAAAGCAACCCCGGGATTTTTGCTGCATTACTGTAGAAGCCAAAGAGGTAAAGTGAACGTTCTCTCTGAAGCCTGGAGAAGTAAGAGAGGAGTAATTGTTCTGAACTCATGGTTCAAGGACAGAGGCGAGAAAGAAGCCTTTGTCACCTCTCCAGCAGTGACAGTGTAAAAGGAAGAGAAGCCATGCTGATGTGACACAAGTGAATTACATATAAAACTCTCTTGTGAATGAGTTGTCAACCAAACCCCATTAGGCAGTAATACAAGTGTTACCGAGGATATTCTGGTTACAAACATGCAAGATTATGACAAAAATTAATTCATAAATAAGAAATATTATTTCTTATTAAAAGAGCTCCTTTAAGTAAGTAAGATGAGAAATATGGCTCATGGCAAACAGAAAACCTTACTATATGCATAGAAAATGTTTCAAATTGTCATTTTGACACTTTGTCCCATGCAGGAGAACTTGTCTGTCTTGGCCGTTCAGTCTGTCTATGACGCATCCATGCCTCACCCCGGGAAGGAAGTGGTGAGAGGGGAGATCTTGCCAAGTGCTTGGATACTGGAACCTGATGTGGTGAACGGAAGAGATATCACCAGAGTTATTTACATGGCACAGGTAAGACTTTGCTCTACATCCAACTGTGAATGCACATACTGGAGAGCTAGTAAGTAACAAAAAATATAATCCTTATGCTACGGCTCCATGAAGTTTATGAAGTGACCATAAAAGCCACCTCCACACTGTCATCTAGCCTGACGTGCGGTAACGCAGAGCGACTGCTATTAGCATTGTGCTTTAGCAGGTGGTCACAAGTTTTTACAGCATTTAAAGCTGCTCCCTTGGATACCAAGACTCTTCTGTAAAGGTTTATTAGCAATCTTGGCACACGTTGCGTTCTCACGTGGGGAGCCAGTAATGGAGAGTCTTGTTTGCATTTTCATCTTGCTGAAGACCAACTTGGGTTACACTATTTTCAAAATGCATAGAAGTACTTACTGTTAACTTTTTCTAACTGAAGCTATTAATTCTTCACACTTAGTAGAGAAGTCACACTTAGAAGTCAAGATTAGGATTCCAGTTAAGCAGAAAAAAATCCTGCCGTGCATTTATTACAGACTGATCTGAAAAGCAGGCTCTCTTTGAGACAGTGGTACCAAGTACTTAAAAATGTCCAGAAGAAAATACCATAATGTATGTAATTTATTTTAAAGTGCTCATCTGAGAGCTAAATGCATTAGTCTTTAAACTTATCTATATAAAATGTGTTTTTAAGATATACTATAATTACTATAATTTAAAGTTAATATTTTTAAATTGTATGCATTTTTACAATGCATATGTGCAATGTATATGCATTTTTAAATGTTATATGCATTTTATATTTATATTTTAAATTTTATATTGTATTTCAGTATATGCATGTACATTTTCAGTAACACTCTATCTGTCTCAAACTAGTAATATTTAATCCAAGCTCAAACTCAAAAGCAGTGTGGGTCGTACCTGCTGAGAGTAACAACAAATAGCAAAGCTTTGAAAGTCTATGGAGTATTGGGGAGGAAAAGATACAAACGGCTCAGTAACGACAGCATTTGGCTGTAAACTACTTTTGTGCTTACCATAGACTCGCAACAGCAGAACTATTCCAAAGCAAAAGAGTTGTTTTGTTCAAAACCAGGTACCAACCCCAACACGCAGCCTTTCTTCTCATTCCTGCAGGTGGATCTTGGTGCCCCGGCCATCCCCGCGAGGCTCCTGAGCTCCATGGCTAAGCGACAGCCCCTGGTGATCGCCCGACTGGCACACTTCCTGGCCAGTTAGTGTTTGGTACAAAACTGGACACTCCACAGCAGCTGAAAGCTCGTGCAGAGACACAAGCACCTGTAAGGGTAATGTAAAACGCTGGCTCAGAAGACAGTCCCGATCAAGCCTCCAACTGCTAACATTAGACTACACAAAAGTCTAGTTAGACAAAAAGGATCATTTATTTTGGCCAATGCCGCTCAGAAGAAACCCAGCAAGTTTTGTGGGGAACCTGTCCTCCTGGAGAAAGCTGCACGGCTCAGCAGGGAGGTGTGCTGGCTCTAGGAAGAGACTTTGCTTTACAACAGCCTGCGTCTTACATGCAAAGTCTATTATTTAATTTCTGTTTCCAAGGAGCTTCAAAGATCAACCTTCTTTAGGAAAGTTTAGGCAGCAGTGGGGAAAAAGGCAATGGAAGCAATGAAATGCACTACAGACTGGAACCAGCACGCGTGTGGCTTGAGACCTTGTACCAGCTCTTGAGTAGAGCTGCAAAGCCACTTCCTAATGTTGAGCTAAGTATGGAATGGAGAATTCCTAACCGTGTAGATAAATCCTTTACCTTAGCTAGGCTGGCTGCACTCCCCTGCAGAAGGGAAGGTCAAACAGCAGGATATCCACTAGTCACCCCACACCCTGGACAGATTTTTCTCCTGTCCCTGGCTGACCAGGTGCAGCCGGCGTACGGTGCGCTGTGCAGCATCGGTGGGAACCACCACGCCTCAGGACACAGTTTTACTGCTCTGCAGAATCAGGTGCTTTCAAACAAAGAAACCAAACTGACAGTTGTAAACAGTGACACTTTGTCATTACTAGGGAGTAGTACTGAGTAATCAGCTTGTTTCTAGAATTTAAATCCTGCAAATAAGAGCAGCTTTTTCCATCAGTCCTTCTACACTTTCACCCAAATGCATTAAGAGTTGAGAATGGAGCCTGGGGGCAGTTCTAGCACGCTCCTAGTCAGTTCAGCACTGACTCTTACTCTACAATTACCTCGTGGCATTTCTGTTGAGCTCAGTCCAACAATCCTGCTGCCAGGCTTCACACGTGTGTTCGACGCACTCCCTGGTTTGGTCACACGTTCCTAAAATTAAACAAAACCACAACCAACTCAAGTATCTAAATAACTTCATTTAGTTCTTCAGCACAACGGTAAAGAATCACTTTAGGTATCTTGTCTAAGCAATACGAAGATGCTATGATATGCTTTCTTTAGCTCAAAAAGGCCCACATTGTTCAAGAAGCTGTTGCACTTTAAATTTGTCAAGTAAGAAATATGTATTCAAGCATCCACCTTACCCCAGCTTTAACAGTTACTGTCAGTAAAAGGTGCATTTCCCCAGCATAGGGTGACCTTAGCTGCACTTCCCACCTTCGACTTCAAGAGCCAAGATCTACTTTTAGTGTATCTTTGCACAGGTGTAATTTTGGCTCTCAGCTTCTATGTTACTTCCTGTTGTTCATGTACTAAGTTTTAAAAGAAAATATAATAGCTATTTTAAATTGATATTTAAGAAAATAGCAGTTTTGAGACATATCAGCCCAAGGCTCCCCCACCCCCTTAAACTATACCAGGAGGATAACAAAACCTTTCACTTAACAATTTGCTTTGTTTTATCTTTAGATGGTCATGGGTACAGATTGTACACCAACCTATTACTACTCTTTTTTGGTGAGGCTCAGCCTTTTCTTAAAACCCTGCTAAACATGGTTCAAGTGTCAGAGATTTTCCATAGCCCAAGGAAAAAGGGGCAACCCGTCACAAAGTTTTCCGCAACTGAGCAAAAAGACAGATTTCCAGATTTGCAACCAGTCACAGAGCCCTCCCTCTCCCTCCCTTTCGGTGGAAACCAAGAAAGGAAGAGAACAAGGCAGTCCTTAAAAGCCCTAGAAAACACGAGCAGCAACGGCAGCCCAGTGAGTTGGCTCAGTCCCCAGTGCTCCTTCCCTGGAATTCCGGTGGGGCAGGGGAGGTCAGCATCCAGCCCACCACACATTCCCTCAGTGCTTTGCTTTTTTCCCTTTTATTTTGGACACGGCACTAGTGATAAAGCAGTTTTTGTAGGAAAAACATCTAGGGGGACTCCTGTTGATCAACGATACCAGTGCCTATGAAGGATAATGTCTTATTGTACAGTGCATCAGATGTTTATTTTTATATATACATAAGATTTTTTTCTATGTTTACAAATTAAGTTATTTATATATGCTTGTTTTGAAGCGTTTTTATATGCTATCAAAGCTAAGTTTTATTTTTATTGGTATTGAATTAATGTAACTTTTTTTTTAATACAATCTTCAATAGATACTAAAAAGCCTATTTATATAAATGTTTTCTTTTGCAAATATAACATTTTATGGTACCTGTTAACGTACGGCATTGGTTTGTTTGAAGGGAAGGAATAAAAACCCAGCAGATACCTAATTTGTTAATCTATAACGGGCACAACCCAACTTCCTGTAAGTTACTGCTGAGCAGTAGATGATCAAACCAATTGTGTTGTACCACCTACTGCTGCATCTCTGCTCTTAATCAAGATTGCTATTTTCATATCCACAATAAATGGTATTTTCTACACAAAGAAACGTGCCCCACGTTATTTTGCTCCAGCCTATGGAACTGCGCTGGATGGAGAAATAACAGAAAGGTTGGCTTGTGACAAGAGATGGAGGTCTCCTACTTACCTGCTGAGGAACAGGGAGAGTCAAGAAGCCAGTCATTCCTAAACTTGGTTTCTGTGATGCAGGGCCTTGTCCAAGCAGTGGGGCTTTTTTTGTTGTGTTTTGAAACGAGGCACTGGCTGAAGCTTCCTCCCGAGTCCCGTTACACGACTCTTCTCACCTGCATGCCCAGAAGCAAGTTAAGGTCATGCCATTTTTCCTCATTTCCTTTTTTTCCCCAGTAGGGAAGGCTGAGAGAAGGCAGGCCCCCCACCCTGACCCAGCTCGCTGTGAGCTCTCAAGGCGGGGAGCAGGTAGGATGCACCGCGATGCCGGCCCGGGGGGAGCGCAGGGGGTGAGGCGTCCCCCCGAGAGCGGTGCCACCGCTGGGCGTCCCTACGCAGGGAACACCGGGCTCTGCGCCCATTTGGTTCCAGAGCCAGGGGGCTGTCTCTACAGAGCGACCGCGGGAAGCCCAGGGACTAGAGTCACTGCACGAAGGTGTGAGCACATGGAAAGAGCTGTTTCTTACCTGCTGGCTCCCGCTGAAGAACCGCCTGCCTTCTGCCCAGCAGGGCACAACCAGGCTCACTGCAAGGAGTAAACAGCTCCTGGGGCTTGCCCAGCTTTTAAATATAAAAAATTTCCAAGCCTGTTGCATTAGAGACAGATAATTGAGGTACGTTGATGTCGCACAAAAAGCTGCGGCCACGGTATCTATGCAAACAGTATTAGAACACCCAAATAAAGTCAGATCCAGGGCCAAGAGCACCTTTTTAACCATTATGGATTCCAGCTGCGTCCTCCTTCCACCACACCACACCTCCTGCACCTTAATAACAAAATACTTTCAATATATTTCAAAATATTCAATATATATATATTTCAATACAAGCAAAGCAGCAGGAGGCCAGACAGCAGAGATCACAACACTTTCTCTGCCCCATGCTTTGTGGCAATGCACCATTTTTTTGTACTTTGTCCCAGTACAAAGAGGCACTCTCTCGCTATATATGTATATATCTATAGCTATCTCAACAGCTTGAACACAAAAGAGGACATTGAATCACGTTTATTATGACAAACAACAACTTCAAATGAGAGCTGCAGCAAAAGGTCAGGTAACACTCAGCCTCAGGGAGGGGGTATGGTATGATGATACCCTGTGATTTCAGTTTGCAATGCCCTCTCCTCGCTGCGCACACAGCCACGCGCTGCCAGGCACCTCTGCTCCCCTCCCATCAGAACCCGGCACAGGGATGGACCCTGCCGAGCCCCCCACCACCCCGGGGCTCAGAAACCACGTCAACAAATAGCTCACCCCAGATGAGACACCGGTGTTGCGCTACGGTTTCTCTCGCTGTAGGCACACATTTTAACAGAAGCCACAGTTCTACCTCATTAGTTCTGTTTGTGGCCTCTCTTAAGTCACTGACTCCAAGATGTCACCTTTTCTTGCCTTACAGAGGAAGAGGTAAGTTAATTAGCAAGCTAAAAAGGCCTGGCCTTCATTCTGTCCAGACATTGTTCTTAGGTATCACAGTATGTGCTTTCTGAAAAAAAAACAAAACAAAAACCACCACAACCCCAAACCCGCACTAATAAGACTCTCCTAGAAAAAGGAAATAACATCCTCACTGCTAGGAGGGAAAAAAAAAATTAAAAAACTCCCTTGAGACAGGTAACGAGCCCCTACTGCTATTCTGCTGCCTGCCAGCTGTGCCCACCCCAAAGCCCAGCTTATGGAAACACTTGAGGAGGGGGGGTGTGTGTGAACAGGAAGTCACACCCTTGGTGGTGAGCTACGCAGAAGGGCAAAGAACACCTACTGTCCTCCACGAAAAGGATTCCTTTCAAAACCTGCTCTGCAGAGGCCGTCCCAGCGCTTTGTCACTACTCTTTTGTCTGTTCTTCCAGGCTGGAGTTGTCCTGCTGCAGCACTTCCTGTCTGATAAAACCCAAACTCAAGGCAAGAAAGATTATAAAAAAAACAGTGAATATCAGCCAAATGCCATTTATGTTCACATACTGTAAAAGTGTCTTAAAAAATACTGTAATCTGTCTTCAGTAAAAAATATAAACAGATATTTTCTGCCTTATTTCTATTAAAAACCCCTGGAAATTACAAGTCCCCTTTCCAAGAGGAGATGGAAAAACACTTAAGCATCTCCATCCTTTAAGAATAATGCCAGTGTTCTGGTGTATATATTTAATATGGTTTAACTTCTAAAATGAGTCTTAAAAAAATTAAAATCAAACCTTTGAAATTGAGCTTACAGTGAAAAATAAATATAGGCTCATCTCCGCGTCATACAGGTTGACTTTCTCCCACCCTGACAGTACGGTCTGCGTTAAGCCAGCGTGAGAAATCACATCAAGTTAAGAGGAGAGACAGCCACCAGGGAACCATCTCCCTCATCACACAGTGACTTGTCCAGGTGAATCAATTCCTGGGTTTGGCCACAGCCCGTTGCTGCGCAAATACAAAAGGTGTCTATGGGTCTAAAAAAACAGCTGCTTTGAGCCACGATCAAGGTGCTTAAAGGACTTTTTACTGGGAGACCCGTTTGCCGAGGGAAACCTTTCAGCATAGTCACCACGGCAAAATGTCCACGAACAGAAAGACCGGTGCAGGTTTTGCACAAAGCGGTGTCTTATCTGCAGTGTCCTCCCAGCGAGGCGCTCCCAACGCCTTCAGAGACACGGAAATTCCATTTGCATCTTCAGTAGTAAATTCTGTCCAGAGAGAGTCCACCTCCACTAACTTTGTGCTGTCACGGTACCTAGAGATCGTCTGGTCACCTCACAAGGGCTAGTCCTGGTCTCTTCCGTACGATGTTCCGATACAAATACTCTGGACAGCATTTCCAGTTCTTTTAAGAAATCCTGTAATAAACAGATACAAACCAGAGAACCCTTATTAACAAATGGCAACAAAGAGGCTTACCTAATTTTTCTAGTAAAGAACATTACAAGGTTAAGCGTGCTGATGGTTTTCCAGTGCAGAACCCAAGACAAGCTACAAAATTGACTGCAAAGATGAACGCCCGGAGGTCTCCGTGGTCAGTCTCCCTTTTAACCCCCACACCCTTCTCAGAAAAGATCACTGCCACAGTTTAAACATCTCCAATATGCAAGCGCTCGCACTCGCCAGCCTTGAAATACTGCCCATTTTTAGCTGGGGAGTCGGGCAGTTTCCTACAGTTTGATTCTGGGTAGAACAGTCCGACTCCTCTCCCGTTCTGGCGGTGGGAGGCAGAGGTTTACGTGCAAGTCTGGGCAGTAAAGACCCTTCCCCACGCGTCGTGCTCAGCTGGAGCAGGGCAGACACCTTCAGGCTGGAGCCGAGAGCCGGTAACTGAGCCGGCTGGTCTCCAAACTGGTTTACAGTTTTCTTGGAAACGTTTCCACTGCGTGGGAAATGCTGGGATTCACACAAGTACCGGTTTTCAACCACACACTAGTAACAGGAACACTCGATGGAAGCCAGTCCTTCTGCTGCATTAAGCAGGATCTATGGACAGGGAAGGTTACGGGTTCCATCTACACGAAGCTTTATGTTTATGTGGCTTTACTTTTTATTTCAGTTATTGTTCACACGCATCTCATTACTTACTGAGGGCCAAGGGAGCTCCTGGAGGCTCTTCAGGCAACTCTCTATTTCACCAGTTCTCATTAGTCCATGTTCTACGAGACCACGAAGAATGAAAAGGAACAAATCCCACTGCAGAAGAGAAAAAAATACCAACAGCTCAAAAAGAAATGGATTTTGTGTTCCTTTACCCCTGTACAATTCCTGGTTTGCTTCTTGCATCTGAATGTGGAGAAAAGGAGTGAAAGGAGAAAGCACATTATTTATCTGGGTGGGGCAATGAGGACATCAAAGAGCAACATCCAAATCAAGGGAAGAAAATTCCTTTAGTTCATACATTGTATCCTACCATAAAGTCTCAACATCTCTAATTCTCAGTTTCCAAACACAAGAAGTGTTTAATTCTTGCATGTTCAAGAACAGCTTGAAAAATTCTTTTCTTTACCTTCTGAAATAAGCTGGGTTTAGCCTGCAATAGGGCAATTTCCAGCTCCATAGTTGGGGATAAGATAACAATGAAACACATGCAAAAATAAAAGCTGATAAAAGACACGTGGGTGCAGCCAACTACAAAATCACACGTGTTCAGGCCTCAATCCCCCAGGCCAAACGGGGCATTTTGCCATTTGTTCCTAAATTAAACCGTGCCTTCCCGACAGCCCCCAGCCAGTATCGGGCCCTGACAAGCAGGATGCAGTCCCCTTTCTCTCTGCCCCCGCAGGAAGAAGGCCAGCTCCCAGCAGAGCCAACCCTGCTGCCCTCACTCACACCAGCCACCCCTCACAGCCTCCTGCGGGAACATCCCCCAGCAGAGCGGACAAGCGGCAGCTCCGCAGATGGGGATGAGCTTTACCTCTCGCTGCTTAACCTCTGCCAGGTAACCCACGTTCTTCTGGCTGAAGATCAGCCGCACAGGAACAGGCGTCCCAAAGTCCTCCTTCCAGACAGAAAGCAGCAGTTTCAGAAGGCCGTAGGTGGGATTGTTCTTTACACGCAGCCTCTCGGAGCTCTTCTCTGGGGACTTGATCCTGAGATTCAGAGGAACATGATCTGAAACTGTAAGAAAAGGAACAAAGGTGAACCTCTATGGCTGCAGTATTTTCCTTTAACTTCCATCATCTTGGTCCAACAGCAGATTCCGCATAGCTGGTATCCGAATAATCACTGAAGTAAGAACACTTAGTGAGTATAAAGCAGTGAATCTTAAGAGGCCTGGAGTTCAGAAACATGCAAAATTATGAGCTGTGAAACCACAAGAACAAGTATTGCATCAGAAGAGATTTATATGAGTCAGATAAAGAATACCTTTTGGTCGGCATATAGCCCCAAGTCTTGAAAGATGACTGAGTAAATAAAAGTCAGTCTAATGTTTAATAAAAGAAGACCTAAGTGTTACTCCAAAGGAAAGGAAAATAACGCAGTAAACCAACATTTAAATCTACAAACAGATTAAATAGTTGTTCACAGTCTTGACTATAGGCAGAGCTGCATAACTTTGTGAAAGTAAAGCTGAGCAGTGTTTAACTGCATCTAAACATATGCAGAGGGAAGTTACCAGCTCCTCCTTGGTACAGACAATGGAATGGGGCAGATTTACATTGCTGCCCCCCAGACAGACATTTCACAATATTCAGATGTGAACTGCTTTCTGAGAGAATGAACCACGTATAAAACGTCTTAAAAAGGTTCTAAATCCAGGAAATTAGAAGGTTGCCCAGGCAGAAGACACCTGCATCCAGATCACTAACTCTTGCTGAGAAAAACACTGTATTTAACACATTAAAGCAAGAGAAAATAACAACCCTGAAAATGCTCACAGAAGTCACGATACACAGAAAACAAGCTTTTTCCATTCTCTCCACAAAGAGAGAATGGAAAGAGCCACAAAGAGCCACAAAAATATAACATAAGGGAACAGGCCCTACTTTCAGGGGAAAAAAAAAAAACCCAAACACATGAGCTGCAACTTCTCAGAGGCAGAAATACTGGAAAACATATCACATATTTAAATGAAGGTATCAATAAATAAAAACCAATGGAGATGTGAATAGAAGACCAGAAGTGAAGGATGGGTAGTCACAGTATGATGCTGTTTGGCAGAAGGTGGAAGGGAACAATAGCAACCACCCAAATCGACAGAAAAAAAACCTGCAGACTCAAGGACACCAAAAAGAACCAAACATCCATGAGCTTTAAATAGCGAAGTCTCTGGCCCCAAGGATTTAAGAGAACTGTAATAACAGGCTTCAGGCTTAAACAGTTTATCATGTCTGACTTACCCAGCAAAGAAGCCAACTCAACCGTGCACTTTGCCAGCTGCTGTTCTGATGTGGGACACATGAACTGGAAAACACACAAAAAAAAGTTGTATCTTTGTCCCCATAGCGCAGACTGGACACAACAGGGCTTCACAAGGGACAAAAATATCAGAGAAGAGCAGGCAATTTACAGCAAGAAGCACAGAGCTGTAATCAAAAGACCATTAAAGACTGAAAGACAAGAAAAGATGATGTATGAAAAAAGGATCCACAAAGTACTGGATCCTCCAGTATCCAAAGTAACTGCAAGTACCAAGCACATCTATACAGTGTAAAAACCACACTGCAACTTCGTCACATCTGAGCTCAGACAAAAAACGTTGAGCTGAACTCAACTCTGTGGCAAGGCAAGGCAAGCTAACAAGTTTACAGGTAAGAAAACAGCTCAAAGCCGTCCAAGAAAGAGCAGTTTTGATGTTTCTTTACTTCTAACCTTTCTGCATCGAAGCGTCTGACTCAGTCTTCCCAGCAGGCACTCCAGCCAGACGTAGTCAATCACTTCACCCTCATCCCGTGGGCCCACAGCCACACACAGCACATCCTTGATGAAAAAGACAGCAGTAATTCACCTATTAGTGTCCTGCACTTCCAGTTCATAGGCAGTCCTCAGGTCCCCATTTAAAAAAAAAGGGAAGTAGTATCAGCTAGTCCCCTCCTCACTTCATAAGGCTGAATTTTTTACCACCTTGCCTAGGTCTGATTTTCTACCATAGGTCTCACTAATGTTATGAAGTCAATGAGGGCAACCAGTTCATCTTGCTTAAAAGAAACTAGCTCTAAAGCTCTGGATAGATCTGACAGTGCAGCAAAGCAAGCTGAGGGTAGAAGTGCTACAGAAATCCAGAGTCTTCTCACATGGTCAAGGCAGCTTCAGTGTCAATAAAAGCTGAGTGTGAAGAGCACTAATACAGTTATGGCATGAAAACTAGTTTAGTGAAGTTTACATGTGGTAGCACTTTCCATCACCAGCAATTTGCCACCCAGTATCAGAAACCAAGAATGGAAATCAAAACAATTAAAAAAAAAATTAAAAGCTGTATCTTAGGAGGCCATGCAAAAATACCCTCAAAAAGCAACGGTTTACAGAAAAATCTCCTGAATTCGTCACACTCTTCCTCAAGTAAGACAGCATTAAAGGGTGTGTACTCATTCGTACACAATTGCTGGGAACGCGATGACAGTGAGATCCATTATTATTGTTCAAACAGAAAAAGCAGCAGCAACAAAAATAGACAGAATACATAATGGTAAAAAGAAGTGAGTTTTAATTGCATGGATTTTTCAAGAACAGTGACCTTTTAAAAGCCTGGGAGAAGAGACCAAAATGTAATTCAAACCAGCTTGAATAGAAAATTTCTTGGATCTAAGGTTGAAACCAAGTCCATAGCATCACTTTCTTTTTAAGGTATTCTGTTTCTCCCTAATGGAGCTGAGTGAAGGTACAGATGCAGACTGGCAAGGTGGGTGAGGCACCATCCCTGGAGGTGTTCAAAAGATGGGTTGATATGGTGCTAGGAGATATGGTTTAGTGACAGTGTTGCTTTTTGTTTGTTGTGGGTGTTTATTTTTTGTCAGAATTAGGTTGAAGGTTGGACAAGATGATCGTTTAAGGTCCCTTCCAACCTAGAAGATTCTGTGATTCTGTGGCAAAAAATCTTTCAAATTCATACAGATTCATCTGACAATGAATCCAATGTAGAATTCCCCGTGTGTAAGATGGTGTCTAAAATTCCTGGTGTCTACCAAGTTCTACAGAACTTGGACTGTCTACTAACTTGGACTGTCTACCAAGTTCTACTGAACTGAAAGGACCAGCAGGAAGTACTTACTCTAAACGGAGATCAGAAGACTCTCCATAAAAAGAGCATGTCTACAAAAAAGTAGCTGACCTGCTGTGCTGACCCTGCAGCATACAGCCGCACCCAACGCTCACCACCCTATGGTTTCTACACTACACCCATCAAAAAGGTGACTGCTGTGCTACCATAAATCCTGTATGTGAGACAGTACTCCTCACCGGGGAACTCCGATCTACACACAGACAGCGAGCAGGGGGATATAAAAAAAAAAAAGCATGAGACCTTTCCACTCTGCTTCCTCAACACTCCCCACAGCCACTTCCTTCGAACTAGAACATCCCCTTTAAAAAAAAAAACAAACACACAAAAAAACCCAACAAAAAACCCCACAAATAAACCCCACCATGAAAAATACAAAGGGAGTTAGGGCAAGCCAGGAAGCTAACAGTCTGTACCTTAATTTCGTTGATGATTTGGGAGGGAAACGGCGCACAGTGCTGGCAGCCTGGAGGGCAGTCCCGTCTCAGCTCCAGAGCATCCTCGCCGGGCAAGGGAAGTCCTGGGACTTTGAGCATCCTGTTGAAGGTTGCCTTCACTTCTCTCTTGATGAGCGCTACAAAGAACAGGGAACAAATCCTGTCTGCTTCCTGCTTTTCTCTCCAGTGAGGCAGGCACCTGTTTGTAAACACTACCTTTACTTATCCTCCCATTCCAAGGGCCGTAGTGAAAGGACAGTTTATACTTTCAAGCCCTTCTCACTCTGAGCTCCCATTATATTTAACTGGCAGAGGCACAGGTGCAGCCACCCATTACCACCAGGTACCACTGGCAACTCATCTCATTTTCCATCAAAATATT
>JAHREE010000348.1:3643744-3666171 GCA_033628505.1 Tringa tobata | reverse complement strand
TTAGAGTAAAGTTACTTCTTAAGTCACAGAACAGATCAGCAGCACTTACTTGATGTGCTTAACACAGTTGGATCCCACCCTCTCTGCCACAAATTCAACTGTTCTCCGGAGGGAGGGAGGCTGGTTGTGAAAGAAGGCCTGTTCCAACTCTACCTGTGTGAGAGAAAAGCGCTACAATTGGTAAGAGCACTCCACCCAGATCCTCCTCTCCTCAACGCAGGAATGTACAGAACTACGATCTGGAATTGTGCTAAAAGGCACACAATTTGCCTACACTAGAACTTCCTGCTACTGTAGCGTTCAGCACCCCTGTAAAACATTTTCTCCCTATTTGCTTCTAACCATTTAATCCAAAGCTCATGATCAGGGTTTATGGAGCTACAAAAGCAAATGCCCAGTAAAGGGAAGAACAGGAGAGTTCTGACAGCACCTACTAGTAGTGAGTCACCACACAGTTTGTTTTTGGAAAGAAAGGATCCTCTCTTTTAATTACAGGCTGGTAATCCTGTAGGCTCCTACACTTCAGTGAAAAGCGTGGGTACATTCTAACCAAAACAGAGTATGAGAAACATACCAACACCTTATGTTAAAGAAGACACAGGCAGAGAAACAGGCTAGTTGTTCCAATTGCAAGAACATTTACTGAAGTTATCCAGATTTCAACGCCCACATGGTATCCCAGCCACATGACTATAACGGAAGAACCAGGAGTAAGGATGCCCAACTGTTAAACACAATGTTCCCTCCTGCCTCAGCCCATTCTTTTTTGTCCCCCTGGCATTAGGATACCACCATGTGCCCTACTCAACACAAGCAATTTCTCCTGTCCTGCTTTCCTTTGTGACTCCCTAATTTCATTACCTGCAGTTTCCGCTGTGTAACAGAAGCCTTGGGTGCCAAGGATTCTGCAGCTGTGGGAGTGATTTTCCTTATAAAGCCACCATTTTTTGCTCCACTACCAGCCACAAAAGAAGCAAGTAGTTTCCGCAGCTCACCTGTACAGAGACACATGCAAAAGCAGTCATGGTCCCCATAAGCAAGGGAACAAATCAAAACTCAAAGAGAGACTTTCACATTGTCAGTTCTGTTTCCAGAGCAGATACTCTCAGCTCCTGTGAAAGCTGAAATTTCAGAAAAGCAGAGGGGCATCCCACCCGTTTAACTGGCAGGGCAGAGCATGGCAGGCAAGCTTCCAGAGATAAATGAGGAGGCTTCCAAAAAGCTCCCTGGCACATAGGATTTGTTCAGAAGGATCAGGGAGCAGTCATTTTCATGCATCCCTTTTTAGCATGGCAAGTTTACAAGGGCAACAAGGCAAGCAGAGATACACAGAATTCCAACAGAGTCAGAAGAAAATACCAGGGGAAAAGCCTGAAGACATGTTCAACCCCTAGAAGCTTTCACGATGCAGATTTAACATACGGTTTTCCTAGCAGCTACATCCCAAAAAGCAGAGCACCAACCCACCACCTCAGACACTAATGTCCATAGAGAGGGATTTCACCAATGGCAGTCAGATCATAGGAAAAAGGTATCTCAAAAAACAACCTGACAAAGCATCAGGACACAAAACGATTCTTCCCCTCTGCCTGGTAGCAGAAATATGCTCAAGGATCAGGGCATTCCTCACAGTACAAACACCTCTCCCTATACATAGGATGGAAAAGTTGTACACTTACTCCTTATAATGCTTCCTTCCAGTCTGTGAAGGATGAGTTTCCCTGTCCCTCTGTATTCAAGTTGTCTAGATCAACTATCCTGACTGTGTAGCCTCCCTCCCCCAGCTTCACCAGGCACCACTCACAGCTGGACGAGTTATCAATACAACCTATCATCAAGGCTGACTCTGACACAACTGAGACCTGAAGTGGTGAGGAGGGGTAAGACAGATGATGCAAAGACTCACAGTACCAAAGGACAAATATAAATAAAAATAAATATTTACTAATATTTATAGAGCAAATATGAACAAAATACTCACCAAGATAGGGGCAGCAGGTATAAAGTAACTGCTGATCCACCAAGGGTACTGAGTCCTGGTGAGAAAAGGAAGGAAATGCTGAAAGGACACAGCAGTAAAGAAAGAGTCTTCAGCAAGTCAGAAATCCCATACGCGTGGTCACAGGCAGGCTGCAGAACTGCCTTTCCATGAAAAAAATAAAAATAACTGTACTCCAAATCCACACTAAAATCATGAGCTTTGCAGCCCAAGCATTCAGCCCAGCCCTGTAACATCCAGTGTAGCTCAACTGCTCCTGATCACTGCCAAAGCCCAGCTGAAAGCTGATGGTCACAGAAGGGAACCAGGACTGCTGCCACAGCTGCTACTCATAAAAGAGAAGCCAACCCATGGAGGAGAATAAACGAGGGACATTTGTGAGGCATTACACCACAGGTGTTTTCACTCAGACTCAGTGGAACATCGCACTGTGGAGTAAGGTCACCCTAGTATCACACAGCACAGCCAGAGGCATGGGGGGAAAAACAACTTCAGGCCCCATCCACACAGACAGCGTGTGCTACGCTCACTTGGAACAAAAGAATCAGTTGATCTCTGCCACTAAAGAACTTTCTAATTAGAACAAGATACACAAGATACCGTAGCAAACACAATGCTCATTTTTCAAGCAATACTAAGCATTCTCTTGCATGCCTGGGAGTTGTCTGGAACATCACACATGCCATAAGCTCACCTCCTTTTCTGCTTCTCATACTATTTTCAGTTCAATTACCCTTTATCATGCAACTAGAAAACAGCTGACTTCAAAGACAGCAACCTTGCTCCTAAGAGTCCCATCTAACTATTTCTGTTGAGTTCACCATTACTATTACTTATTTCTGGGAGGAGCTACTGTTCTCTCAGTTCACCTTGTACTGCAGTAATGAGTGAGAAGGAAAACAGCATCTGATCCTCCTGCCTGACAAAAGCCCCAGAGCTGTAACATACACAACTTATATGATCCAGGATGCAACTCAGTTGAGGCCCTTGGTCAAACCAGGGCATCACATCCATTGGCCTACGGATGCTCAATGCAGCTGCACTGCAGCCAAGTTCCTAATAGAAATCTCAAACTCCTAAGGCCGTGGTAGATCCACCCTCATCCACAGATTCAGAGGACATGCTGCTTCACTAACTCACCAAAGCCTGAGCAGATGTCACAGTATCCAGCATCAATCCTTCCTGCCTGACATCAGTGGTAAAAAACAACTCTTCAGGAACTGACGGGACCTGAAACAGAAACCCCAGCAGTCACAACCCAAAGAGCAGTCAGTAACTTACACCATTTCTGATAGAGAGGACAGTAAAATCTCACCAACCTCACACCCACAGAAAAACCTAACACCAAGGATCCTCTCTGCTCTAAGGAGAGCCTTTCCATAAAATTAAAGATTTAGTTCGATCACACTAACATAAGCCACCTTCCTTACCCTCCCTATGCAGCATCTTTCACCTTCCCAACACATTCCTGCTAGCCAGTTACCTTGCTTCCAACTAAAGGCACAAAAGGATTTTAAAAGTTCATCACACATTGTCCCTTTATCAGACAAAAAATTCCCCAGTAATTCCAGGCTGCCAGCTAGCACTGCACTCCATCTTTGTGAGAAGAGCTTCCAGTCTCATAGGGATCAGCTGTCAATTTGCTTACAAGGATGCGGATTTATAAGTAGAGAATGTGTTTCAGCAGCAATTAGAATTCCTATTGGAAAAAAAAAATGTTGCTTCACACAATTCCATTACAGGAAAATAATTCTGCATTAGAATATAGAGGATTCTTTAAACGCTAAACTAGCATTAAAAAAACAACCCAACAAAACAACAAACTACTGTTTTGCAGTGTTTAAACTCATTTAAATATTCCTTTCTATAGAGTTCTGTGCCCTGCTTTTTCTTCAGAGAATTGCTGTGTGCACATAGGAGACTCTACCTGAAAAAGCCAACCCAGAACGGCAAGGATCAGCAGCTTGTTCAGGAAACTTATCTCCTTATCTTCAGAAAGGACCATTAACCTGCCACACAGCAAAAGCAGCAAGAAAGAGTGTTAGATTTCAGTAGCTCAATTTTCATTAAGGAAAAAAATCCCAAACCCACTCACTTTCTAATTATACTATTTGTCACCATGTACACATTCCCTACTTGTCGGCCGAAAGAGTGGAGAGCAAGCTCTATTTTGCTGTAGATATGCATCTGACCAATACGCCATTTTGTTTACACTAGAAAAGCCAGTGTTAACTAACTCTCTAGAAGGTGCTTCACATTTTTGTCATGTATACAAGAAATAAAACTAGAGCATTATTTAGGCATGGGAGGCCTTGTAAGTTTAAGGTTCAAATTCAAGATTTAAAATTCACAGCTGCAGATGTAGAATGAGCGAGTGGGGATTTAAAAAATTTTGTTTACTTAGTGAAAAAACACATATTTAAATCAAATATTAATCTCTGAGTTTAGGATGCTCTCTCTCTGCAGCCTTATGTAAAATAAGAATTGCTCATGACTTGTACAAAAAAAAAAAAACAACCAGAATGTACTTTTATAGGAATCTCAAACTAGGGCCAGCATGCATTCTCGAACATCAGGCACCTTAATTAAGCAAGCAAATCTTCACAGAAAAGTTCTTGACAAATATCCTTTCCCAGGCTCTTACCTGTATACCTGCAGCAAGAGACAAAATACTTTCCTGTAGTAATCAAGGAAAGGAGCAATGTGATCCACAAGGGAAAGGTATTCCACAATCCAAGGAATAGTGAGGATAGAACGTTGATCCTGAATAGATTGTCTCAGAAGCTTCAATACATCCAGTACAGGCAGGGTCTTAATGGACAACAGAAGTTAAATCAGCAGCTTGAAGTTACCTTTTGATACTTAAAAAGACCCTTAATCTATACCTTGACTTTTCTGTCTAGAATTTCATCTTCTGTACAAACAAAAGGTGACTTTCTAGCTAATGAAAAAATTTATTTGCACATGAGCAGAGGTAAAAACCACACTATGAGGTTGAGTGGAACCAGAGGTCCCACTGGGACTTTCAAAAGTAAGGCCATAAGCCTGACTGTACAAGTGGAGTCAAGGTCTAAGCCCTGCCCCCTTGCATTCAGGATGACACGCCACAGGAGATGAGTGTGACACTAATGAAAACATTCTCAGTAGTTGGATTTTAGACTATAAATACAAGACTTCTTGCCTAGGTCAGAGTTCTGGTATGACAGCCCCAGATTAGCAGAAATAACAGAAGATTGAGCACCTCACCACCAGTGCATTGCTCCCTCTTTCCTAGCTTACACAAACTCTTCTCTCCTTTGTTTCCCGCCCCAGAATTTGCAGCAGGGGCACAGAGCAGTATAACATCACCCCAAGAACCACTGGCTTACTTGGTTAGGGCATAACTATTCATGCTCCCCTCCCTGAATTAGAATACCTGCCTGTCAAGTAAGAGGCCATGTTAGATTTCTTAAGAGTTTGGTTTCTTACTTGGTTTCTTAACGCTACTGCAGAGTCTTGCAAGTCTCTAGTTGGTTGCTCCACAGTGCGATATGGCAAGAAAACAAGAAACCCCAGGAACTTGGCAAGGAGTCGTAGGCTTAACAGGACCACAGTGAAACGCTTCTTTTCATCCTGAAATGAAGAAAAGCAAGCTGGGGCAATGCCACCCTGAACTGGCAAAGCAACTACCTATACTGTACGTCAACTGCCTTCATGTAAAAAGGCCACATATCTCCATCACTGCTTTTAATAAAGGTAAGTTTCCAAAATACATATTTATCAAGCATCTTAAATTGCTTCTGCCTCCACTGCTTCACGTATGGTGAAAAGAAATTAATTCAAGAGCTTTCTAAAACAAGCAGCTGCTCAACCACATCTTCATATTAACAGCTTTGGAGTCAATGAGAGGGCAGAGAGCTGGTCTCACGCTGCCTCCTTTATACCACTTTATACCACTACCACTCTGCAAGCTTCTGTGAACCTTCAGCTGCTGCTTTGCTGATAGCCTATAAGCTGTGACACCTCTGATAGGTATAAATGAGTGAAGAAATATCTGAAAAGGTATGAGCAGACTACTAATTCATTCTCATTAAAATCCTTCTACATGAAAAAGTAACAAGGAAATGTTGCAACTAAGTGCAACAACTGGACTAAGTTATTTCGTGGATCTAACGCAGAGTACTAGCAACCTAAAAAGAGGCTCTCACTTTTCAAATTATTGTGCATCATCTCTTATGACACAGTTCTAAGAAGCTCCCTGAAGCACGCAAGCAAACAGCAAGGGCCTCAGATGTCCACAACCAAGTTCAGAGTTATTACAAAACCAAATGAAGAAGCTCTTGTCCTGCAAATAGAGCAGTGGAACCTCCAGGCAACTTACAATCAAGCCACTAATTCTTTGGGTACTGGAACAGCTCAGGGAAATTGCTGCCGGATGTGTTTGCAAAAAAACAAGCTTACCTGTTCATCCATATCTGCTTCCCCATCACTGTGCTCGTGCTCCACTAGAGTAAGGCCATTCAGTTCGAGTATCTTCAGGCACAGACTATCCATCAGGTGCTGATTGAACTGGTAACTTCAGCAAAAGATGATGAAGAGTCAGACTGGGCTGAAAACAGCAGCAAAACCTCAACTAACACATTGCAAAATTTCAAGCTTGTCTCATGAGTTGTATTAAGCATCAGCAGACATCCAGTGTAACAGACCGACAGACAAGAAAGCAAGGGAGAAGACTGACTTGGTTAGACAAACTGACTGACAGACAGGCACACAGTACTGGCTGACCCTCTTCTCTTCCACCCTGATTTTGTACATTTTCAAACGGACACTATTTAGCAAGTCCCAGCATAAGGATAATAAGATGGATCTGTCGAAGCAGGAAGATGTCAAGTAACTGAACTTAACACTCAAAGCTCCCATAGATCACAGCTCCTCCCGACTGTGGATTGTCAAAATCTGAATGTACAAACCCATGACCTGTAATTCCTTAGCTTCATGCACTACTACACAGGAAACACTTGGCCAGTCCAGTGCCCTTGCTAAGTAGCACTGCCTGGGCACTGGGAAACGCTGATGGCCTGTGACAAGATGTGGTTTTATAGAAGGAAAATTATTACCATATAGTCCAGCCTGATGTAGCACACAAACACACACAAGGACATTCTGTGCTCCAGACGGAACCTCACCATGCGTGCTGGCCAAGAAAACTAAGTGTGTATTATGCAGCTTAAAAACATTTCTGATCTGCTCTGCCCAGGTCACACCATGACCCAAGCACTCCAGACAACTCCCCGCTGTAAGAGCAACGTGCTGGTGTTTCCCCACTCACTTCACCAAAGAAATAGCAAAAACACGGGCAGCAAACCTTCCTGCGCTGAGGATGAAGTCCCTGAAGAACTGCTGGCACCCCGGGAAGGAAGGGGGTGGACAAGGTCCTCTGATGCTCTGAGGAACAATAAATCTTTCCTGCAGCCTCTTCAGACGGCTCAGGTTATCGGAGCCCAGCATATTAAGGACATCCTGGTCTGGGGTGTCTCCCCAGCTTGCGCCACCACCAATAGGACCTTTACACATCTTCAAGAGACAGAAAGAGTAGTGAGGTGGAAAATTTATAATGAGGCATTGTTTCACTTCATCTCCCACCCTACATGTTCTCCCTTCCTCACAAGACTTTGTTTCAGGAGCAATTCAAACATGACCTTTTCACGTGGCTCACATACAGAAGATCTCTTTTCCTCATGCCAAAACACGTTACCCATCTTGAGCATAAACAGCCTAGGGATCTTGGCAGATAGAATTCCGATCCTATACATCTAACTCAGGCACACCTAGCAGGTTACATTTGGATGTGTGCAGAGAACACCTATCACTCGCATGGTCTTCATGAACCACTCAGCAGGATCTTTAGCCCAGTCTCCAAGCACCATGATACTGCAATATGCATTCCCAGACCAGTTTTTCCTGGAGTTTTCACAAAGTTAAATAAAGTTAAAAAACAAATGCCCCCCTCCATCAAACACATGGATACTACTCAAGACTCAAAGAATCACAAAATTGCAGAACTGTTTAGGTTGGAAGGGAAGGGACCTCATGGATTGTTTAACACAACCCTCCTGCTCAGAGTCAACCACAGCAGATTGTCCACAACCACATCCAATTGGGTTTTGAATGTCTCCACAGACTGGGGCTTCACAACCTCTCTGGGCAAGCTGTTTCAGTGTTTAACCACCCTCACAGTAAAAAAGTGTCTTCTTGTGTTCAGATGGAATTTCCTTTTTCTCAGTTTGTGTCCGTTGCCTCATGTCCTGTCAGTGAACACTACTGAGAAGAATCTGGCTCCTTCTTCTTCATTTCCCTCCCATCAGGTATTTCTACGCAGCACTAAGATAACCTGGAGCCTTCTCTTCTCCAGGCGGAACAGTCACAGCTCTCTCAACTTCTCCTCATATGAAAAATGCTCCAGTCCCTTAATCTGTTACGTGGCCCGGCGCTGAACTCGCTCTACTAAGTCTACTATCTTTCTTGTACTGGTGAACCCAAAACTGGACACAGTACTCCAGATGTAACCTAACCAACCCTGAGTAAAGGGAAAAGACGACTGCTTACTCCTACATTTAAGTCAGAATTGTTTTAATGAGAGAGATCACACTAAAAGGCAACATTTATCTATGTATGTCAAGTGAACAATTACTAGGTCCATTTATTCCAAACTGAATTCTCCTCCCAAAATAACATCTTGTTACACTTCCCAAACTTTCATTTATCAGGCCTTGACACAAATCCTCAGTCTAGGTTATTTTCTGTGTGTGTATCACAATACACGTAAGATTCTGCAAATCACTTTCTAGTCAGACACATTGGATTCATTGAAGACTCTTAGTTACCAGTTTAAATCTTTGGTTACCTTGTGAAACCATGCAGTCTTCATTGAGAACACACAGATATAAAGGACAAATACAGTCCCTACAACTAATTAAATCCTGTTGACGCAACAAAGTCCATCTCACCTCTTTCCTACGACCTTCCTGAACACACATCAGACAGGACATTGATGCAAATTCAAACTGCATTCCAACAGCTTCCAACATTCCAACTTGCTGGCCTGTGTGTGTGTGCTAATACCCAAGGTGGGGTTTTGTGTCTGTTTTGCTATCCAGAAGGAACCCACCAATAAGCCAGCCACTTATAGAAAACACACTGAATATTTATACTCCAATCAGAAGCCTCTTTTCTTTCTCCATTCCTTCAGTTACAGTGAAGTCAGACGATGCCTAACACGGGCCAAAAAACCCCTGTCAACTACAACATCAATACTGTATCCAAAATAGGCTGTTGCAGTGTTACACAAAACTCCCAGAAACTCCTTGCAGGTAGTGTGCTCATGTTGTCAACAAATGTAACCGGGAACCTCTTCATTTAATAGACATCAAAATACATCCTTAAAATTTCTAAAAATTGTAACTGTTCTAAAATCAGGCGGTCAAAGTAAATAACCACGAAGAATGAATTCTTCCGGCTCATGATGTGCTCAGTGTGCCTTACTGCTGGTTTACAGAGAGTTCACCAGTTCACCATTAGGAAATTCTAATCCTGAAAACCTGGCTCTCCCAAAAATTTCAATAGGAAAATCTCAAAGAAACTTCCAAGACACAATTTGCTTTCTCAGTTTGAGGAAGGATCAAATCAGCTTTGCTGCAGATCTTCATTAAAAAAAACCACATTATTTACCTGAATGAGCTGTTTCTGAAAGAGCCTGGCAAAATGGCTGTGGTTGCAGGTTGCAGATAGGTGAGCCATCATGGACCTGCGAAAGAAAACATCACAAAATGCTGACTGGATCTATGTGGTACAAAAAAAAAAAAAAAAAAAAAAAAAGGTGTTCTAATCTCAGGCTATATCAAAAGTATAAAATAAAATAATTGCTTTTAAGAAAGCGATCTCCAAAGGCCACTGCAAATAGCAACACCTTTATAACTAAGCACTGAGCCCCATCTGCTGACCGTGGAAAAGAAAATTCTCCCTGAGCACCTGCAGAGCAGACACAGCTCTAGAGATAAAAGGACTCTTCCTTTCCTGTAATAATGCTGTTATTTAGGAAGCAAATTAACTTGTTCAGCTCCCGCTCTCCCCTGTGCAGAACAGTGAGTTGTGAGTTCACACATACACAAGTAAGAAAGCAGCAATAGCAGTATTTCTGATGCCCAAAGAGAAGGAAAATTTCTCAGTTTAAATCTCAGCTTTGTTTTGCTCCTGCAGTGAAAAGTCATCTTTGTACATGTAACTTGAGCAGGCTGGTGGTTAAGACTAACACAGAAACCCACACGGCAACTGCTTTCAAAACTATAATAGCTTCTTTATAAATACTCTATTTTGATAAAACAATAAAGGAATAAACAGTTTGCTTTCCATAGGAAAAGCCAAAGTTGTCTTGTTTTCAGAGCCAATATACTAGAATCCCCTGAAATAATTAGAAGAGCTAAGAGCTTCTGAACATATAACACACTTCTCCATGCTTCAGAGGGTGGGGACTGGGAACATGAAATGCACACACGAGTACAGGAAGAAATTCTTTACTGTGAGGGTGGTGAGACACTGGAACCAGGTTGCCCAGAGAAGCTGTGGATGCCCCTTCCCTGGAGGTGTTCAAGGCCAGGCTGGATGGGGCTTTGAGCAACCTGGTCTGGTGGGAGGTGTCCCTGCCCATGGCAAGGGGGTTAGAACTCAGTAATCTTCAAGGTCCCTTCCAACTCTAACCATTCTATGATTCTATAATATATGATGACAACATCAATACCACAACGTACTGGTTGTGAGAATGGCTCTTTCAGTGATTATGAACAGAGAAAGACCTAGAGTAAGCCAAATTGGGCCCTCGCCACTTACGGCTTATTTCTTTAAGATAACAGTTGATACTTTTACATAGAGAAGCAAGTTTACATGGCCAGTATCTTCCAAGAAGCGCAGCTTCCTATAGATTAGTACAGAAGACCATTAGGGAGAACACAGAAGAGTCTAGTATGCTGCACCAGCAATTCAGCTATGTTAAAGAGCTATCTGATGTTGTGTAAGACTCTTACCTGATCTTGTTGCCCAGAACTCTTTCAAAGTCCCAGCCAGTTTTTTCATGGTTATCCTCCCATTCACGCAGCAGTTCATAAAATATATCCCTGTGAATCAAGATATTGAAGGGTATGAATTCCCACTCTTCAACATCGGAAGTAACAACTGAGTATTCAATTGCTCCTAGGTTCCCCAGCAAGAATCTACCTCAGATTAAATAACTCAAGCCTCTAAGCATTCAGATACCTTTGCAAAACTCATTAATGTTAGTGGTACTTCAGCGAGTTTCCATTTTCCATGTCTTTGACAGCAAGTGCTTAAGCTTGTTATGCCCAAGCTCTGACGGAATGACCAAAACACCCATTACTAGACATACTGAAGACTGAGATGTGGGAAAGAATAAGCCACATGAAATAACACCTATGAGGAGAGAAAAAAGGACCAAGACAACTTGCCATTCTCCCCTCACCCTGTTGCTGTAAGCATGGAGGGAGGTGGCAGGAAAAATAAAAGCATACCAGATTTATATGCAGAAGCAATCCAGTAGGGTGACACACTGTACTGGCATTAACCACAAGTCTCAATAACTCCTGAAGAATTAGGCTGTTCTTCTCTAAAGACAATAAGCATTTAGCTCCTGCAGCCAATATGGACAAAGACTTTTTTTTTTTTTTAATTAGAGTGAAAATCTCAAGATCTTTCTAGAGTATAGCATACACGAGAAATTCTTAATATCCTTTGTTCACAGTCATGGAAATATTATACCCTGTGAGCCATAGAGTAACAGTAGAAGAAACACACCTTTGTTTCTTAAATATGTGAAATGCTCTGTCACTGGGAAAGTTGGAGCGATTGTCGGTTTCTGGCTGGAAAGAAACAGACTGTACAGAGCATGGCAGCAGCAGAGACACCTGTTAAAAATATGAAGGCAATCATTAGACTAACGCAAGTCTCTAATTTATCCAACAATCTGAGACATAGAAAAAGCAAGGAAAAGACATGATGAGGAAACCAAGTACCACTAGTTGAGTTGTGCG
The DNA here is from genome assembly GCA_033628505.1 of Tringa tobata. Classification (NCBI taxonomy): domain Eukaryota; kingdom Metazoa; phylum Chordata; class Aves; order Charadriiformes; family Scolopacidae; genus Tringa; species Tringa tobata. The sequence continues at coordinate 3,654,096 of JAHREE010000348.1, read as the reverse complement.
GACACTAGCCATTTCCCAACTGCTAACTGCTAGTAAACACCAGCAGTTCCACAACCTACATTACACTACAGAGGCAGAATCACTCAACGTTGAGTGGAAGCATCTTGTCTCTCTAAGAAATCTCTGCAGAACAGATTGCAACCAGCATTGATATAGTGTGGAGAGAATGTTCTGCAACCAGCTAAAGTGTACTTTCAATATAGGGCTCCAGAGAACGCAAGATAGTGGCTGGCAATGCCTGTATTACTATTCTTTCTCCTATTCAAAAAACCTACTTCTTCAAGTAACAAGAGACCTTTATTTATTTACAGCTTTAACTAAAAACTATTAATATAAAAACTCAGCTATTGACATGTCCTAGCTCAGTCCGACTTTCTTTGTGAAGAGTAACTTCTATTTTTAAAAGATGGATGAAAGAAGATACAAAATACACTACGGAAGGATTCCCACCATCCAGCTTTCATTCCCTAACCCAGAGAAGTAGATCAGGAAATCAGTCTTCACAAGCTGCATTGTCTCTTCTGAAGCTTCATTTGCCCAAAAGGAGTCTGTAGCTATGTAACAAATCCACTTCTTTCAAACTACATTCTGATATTGTATCTAACCCACTGTTCTTCTGGGATCCATGTTTACTAGGTGAGAATCTCAAAAGCAAAAGTTGACCCTGTCAAAGCTGCTGGTTGAAGTCAGGGCCTGGAGCACAGTGCAAGGCCAGCCAGCAGCGACTCCCAGCTAACAACCACTGGGCCCAGCAATTCACTCACCCGCTGATGAGAAGAAAAAAAAAATGTAACTTTCAGACACTTGGCAAATACAACATGGTAAGATATTCAAAGTAGAAGGAATGAGATTTAAGATTAAAACCATTGCATATAAAAGAGCAACACAAAGGTTTGGAGCAATGTCAGTTGAGGTCTGCCAATTTTTACCTTGGCCGTGCTGCTTTCGTAAGCCTGCCTGAGCCTCTCGTGCAAGGTGGGAGAAAATGATGCAATCCGTTCATTTTCAGCCAAAAGCTTCAGCGTCCCCTTTTCTAAACGGGAAATAATTCTGCCAAGACAACATGGATAAAACCCAGACAGACATAAACAACACATGATCAGAGCTAAAGAAATGCTTATGCTCATGTTTTATGAGACTACCAAGTAAAGAGTTCTAAGCCCCAGGCACCCAGTGTGAAATCCTACTGGCATCTGTAGGGCCATTTTCTATTGCTCCCATCTCATGACTTTCCCATTCTTGCATAATTACACTGAAGTTCACCAGCCTGAAGACAGACCAGTGCAAGGAAAACTCACAGGCAGCCAAATCCACATCAAGTTGTAGGTTTTGAGGGAAAATTAACAACTCTGTGCCCATAAGTGATAAAGCTCTAAAATCCAAGCACACATTTTCTCAATCTCACACACACCTGCAGACATGAGCAGAGGAAAAAAAAAATATTCAACTCACTCATACTGATAATCCAAGACTTGAACGGCAAAATAAACACAATTGTGCACACTTCGGAAATGCTGTCTCCCTGAGACATCTAAGGAAAAAAAAGAAATATGAGAAAACAGTACCTATCACCTTTTATAAACTAAAAGACCAACAATTAGCTCTCAAGGAAAGTAGGAGCTGCCATACCCAAAAATAGTCTTCCAGACCAGTATCCAATTTCCAGAAGTTCCCACTCCTTGCCACCGGTATAGACATATACAGGTGGCATACTTGTCCTTCCTACACTAAAGGCAACTGAATTGTTTAATGCCTTAGGGGAAAGAAAAGATTCCTTCTCAACATTTTGGCCAACAGTAAGCAGATCCAGGACAAAAAGTAGACCCACTGCAACCAGTCATCAGCTGCTGTTCTCATAGCTGGAGACTTCGTGTTCCTAATCTCAGCCCTAAAAATCAGTGAGTGGCAAAACAAAGGTCAATCAAATTGGGGCACCTTGGGGGAGGGGGGAAGGAGGTGTGTCATTCTCATCTTAAAGCCACTCTTGTTTTTTATATCCACATCAAACTACTAACTGCATCAAGTTTAAGTCTAAATTTGCAAAAAAAAAGAAATGAAACAATTATGCATCTATCTATACAGATGGTTCCTCTGCAATCATAACCCAAATTTAAATTCAAGAAACACATAGAAGATCAACAGCACTTTTGAGTTGCAAGGACCAACGGAGGAGAGACTTTAGCATATCCTTCCTTCTGTTTGAAAGCCAGTGATAGCAAGTAGCTCCAGCAAATCTCACACAACAGCAGAAAACTAGATCAAACAGTATCTAGCAACCCCACTCTATCATACTGTGTAAGCACTTCCTGTACACATGTGATTTTTCAGCATCGCAGATGATTCCCACAGCGGTAATATGGTGCTTTTATGGAATTTAAGACTAACTGTTCAAGCTAACGGCCACTAATCTATATCACATTAGCCCTTCATGGAAGCAACACTCTTTCCCCACAATACTATTTCCTACCTTTACTTCTTTCGTTGACTTCAAGGTCACTATCCCCATCTTCTGCAGTAGAAGTGCCTTTAGATGTCAGCAGCTGCAGAACAAAAAAGAGCTCCAGAAAAATATTTGGCACCAGGTTTTCTGCAAGAGAGGAAATGAGATACTAAAGGTGGATATTCACTATTGACCTGCCTTAACAAACGAAGGTAAAAATACAGATACCTCTTCTATGGCACAGTTAGCAAAGAACTTCCTCCCCAAACCCAGCCACAGTGTAAATCAATATGGGAGTGACAGGACAGATGTGCTAGGGAAGGGTCTGGTTTCAGACAGGGGCATACAACTTCAGCCTACTGCAGCTCTGAGTACTGGATCAGGTCCATCTCCTCCCCTAAACTTTTACCTAGTATCCAATTATTTTAATAACTGGGTTGGCTTGGTTTATTTTTCCAGATGTTATTTGTTTGTACCCTGTAACTATCCCACAACTTTTGCTTCTCATCTACCTCCCCTTCGAAACACATGTGCAAGTTCAAAGCCCCAAGAAAGGACAGTCCCATCTTCTGGATCTTCACCTGCTATACATGACGAGTAGAGCTCTGCCAGACACTCCAACTGTTTCTTGCAGGAAACCTTAGCAGGATTTGCACAGGTCACCAGATGGCTTTCAGCAGGAAGGCTAGCGCTGCGAGTGTAGCTAGGCTTTGTTGGAGTGCCAGGATCCAGAGAGATTCCTGCAGGAGAAGATGCCTGGTGCAGCAATTTGCATCTGAAATTCAAGAGAAGCAACATAACATGTGACAAAAGATGACACACAGCAGCCACGTGGCCAGAAGTCACCTTTCTTTGCAGTCTAGCATAAGGAATTCCTGCAATAACTAACCATGTCATTTACACTGCCTAAAGCTGCTTTTAGCATCATAGTAATTTAACTCATCTTTCTCTTAACCGGAAAGGATCTTGGGGCTAACAGTCAAAAGACTCAATTCAAGGAACAAGCTCCTTGAATTGCTGGATTCTAAATCACCAACGATCACTCGGTTAAATACACAGATACTGTAAAAAGAATAAACCTCTATAGGTTTATAGAGGTCGTCCAAAATCCAGCAACAGAGTGACATACATAAGACACATAAGAAGCAGGAAAAAAGCCAGTAACAGCAATATCAAATGATTGTTAAAGATCCCAATGAAACATCCACACTTGACACATCACCTCTTATCACACTGTCTCAAAAGTAAAATCTTTAAAAGTCACTTTATAGGTTTTGGGGAAGACATAAATGTTTTTACTGCGGCAAAGAACTTTTTCTATTGGCCTATTTCTAGTGTAACCACGCAATGAAGAACAAATTAGTCCCAAAATGATAGTAGAAAGGTTATTAAATAACATCTCCCTTGCAATGAACATAAGCACCCGACTGACTAAACTGAAGACAATTATTTATTAAGCACTTTGTAAATCCACCAAGGTTAAGACTCCAACAATGCAGACAGACTTTGCTTCACTTCTGCCTCGGTGTTGTGATCTACCAAAGCATGAATTTCACCTTTCCCCCATGCTCAAAGGGACGCAGTTGGCTGGGGGCTGCGTTAGTTTTGTACCTCAATTCATCACTACTGAGGACACAGCAGCAGCTCCCAGCTCTGAGCGCCAAGCACTGCCCATTTCAAGCATGCTGGGTCAGACGAGACCCCCTCATGGGCAAGATCCAGCCCACATACTGCTATCTCACTGACTTGAGTCTATACGGGTTAGTGGAACATTTCAGGTAGAATTCAGACTGGAATACATGCTTCACTGAAGTGCACAGAGGCAGGTTTGAATCCTGAGATGTTCTGTTACAGGTCCAGTACAAACAGTAACTCATGAGACTTTATTTGGTCTGCTTCAGCCAGTTCTCTGCAAAGCTTAGCAGGAAAAGAATTCCACCCACATGTCCTGAGGAGCTTCCCCAAAAATAAAATCTACAAACAGCAGCAACAGTTCTGTCAGCAATTATAAACAATAGTTTCTCTACTACTGTGCTTTGCTTTTTTCATGAAGTATCAATCCTCACAGGCGAACAGTGATACCATTTTACAGAGGATGAAAGCCACACACTAACAGAACGGCAGAGGCACAATTAGAAGCTAGAATTCACCTCATCTCCCAGCACACATAATTTCCAGTAGATAACTGCAGTAGTAACTTTTAAAACACAGTCTCATGCTACCCATGTTTTGTTTTCTCTGACTGTAAGCTTTTGTTAGTCTGCCTACTTTGCAAAATCATTAACATATTCCCCACTTTAACTCATTTTCTTTAAACCAGACTATGCCTTCCATCCAGGCAAAATCTTCAAACACAGCCTAATTACACCAGCTCAAACCCACTTGCTTCTCCTGTGCAATCTAAGGAAAGCTGTACAGGAGAGAGTCACCATGGGTGTGTGATCAACCATGAAGAGGCAGTGAAAGCAGTGAGGACTGACTAAACTGCTGAAGATAAAGTGAGGGTCATTGGTGAGAGTCAGCACACCTCTGAAATGGTATGAACTAGCTGCATTAACATCCTAGTCCAATACCAGAGCCACAGCTGGATTTAGGCAAATTACAGTTTAAGGTCATCAGTACCTGTTTAGGATATTATTCTGGTTATTTCAACTCTGATATTGGTACTGCCTTAAGACAAGGGAATTAAGAATTGACACAAGCCTATCACCACCCTGCTCAGACTGTACCGTTCTTTCTTCAGCATCTCCCTCTCCTCTTGAAGGCTGTTGCTTATCACAGACGTAAGGTTTCCTTCCTGGACGGGGGTAAAGGCCTCAAGGCTTGACCCAGATGAAAACCGAGCAGCTGGAGGCTGGCTGACAGGTGTAGAAGTGAAGCACATCTTTGGTTTTGAGAGGGGGCGCTCAGCACTTACGGGAGTTGGGTTGATTCTCCTTGACGGTTTGCTTTTGCTGAAAAAGTGAGAAGCAATTCCACTGAAATCAAGCTAAAGAACAACAACAAAAAATAGGTCTCAAGACAGATATGCATGCAGCTCTTCCAGAAGAGCCTCATGCTAAAATAAAATAGATATAGAGTCAGGATACTGAATTTCTAAACCGTATAGTCGTTGACTTTATTCCGGTCACTGAATGCGTCACAGAGCTATGGACTGCTAAAAACAGCCTGCTGACCCTTGCTGCAAAATTAATTATCAGTTATCAAGCCAGAACAGATAACAGTGCCACACAACTCTTCCAAACATTTCTAATTTGAGAGGACAGGATATGCCTCATTTTAGTAAGAAACTAATTCACCAACAGTTTCTAACACCACCACAAGAAAGAAAAAAAAAAAAAACAACCAAAACCCACAAAAACAATCAAGCTGCCATTGTCTATCAGTGAGAGTCCAGGCTCCTGAGTTATCATAAGCCCTTTAAGTTTAGGGAAGCCCATCCTTACTGCGTTAACTATCTAGATTTGTCCTTTAGGAAGAGGCTCTGCAATGCAGTAAGAGACATACTGGAAATGAGATACAGGAACATTAAGCATTAGGACTTCTCAAGGAAAAGCTGGTTGCTACATATTAACTGCTATTGTGTTATCAAAATCGCTATAGCCTTGGCTTCCAAACACTCCGTGACCTCTTTCCTCACTCTTTTTCCCAGTTGGGCACAGTGCAATTGAGGGAGAGACACTTACTGTCTATGCTGGAAACACACCTTATCTCCTTTGGCCAAACCATCATCTAGACCCAGCATCTGGATTTGCTGCGTGGGCCCACAAACCTATCAATTTTCAGGTGGAATTTCACACATCTAACTAGAAAGTCCCACTTACAGAGACCAGTGCCCGATCTATGGAGCACACGGGCTGACGTGAAAGCCTGGCACTTGGTAATAAGGATTTAAAAGAGTAAAATCTCAAAGAGAAAAGGACAGAGGCAACCACAACACAAACAGCTGCCCAGAAGCTAGGCCAAAGGCACCAGGGAGACCAGGGCTTGCTGCAGACCAATGAGAAGACAGCCATCAGCTAGCTATTTTGTCCATGATTACAGGGCACAAATGAAGCTGCACACTAACATCTGTTACCAGAAGCCACAGAATGTCAACCCAAAAGCTTTTTTCCTAGCATGGGTAAAGCTGAAGAGCCTTCCAGGGCTGCTCTTCTCTAGCAGTTGCTATCGTGGTAAAAGAGAAGTGTGAAGGGCCAAGATAATGCTGACTTTTTAGGACTTGCAAGGACACAGATGTGCTCAGCTTTGTATCAGCTGGTCTGTGCACCGGGAAGCTGCAGGAAGCACCACAAGCGAAAGGCTAAAGAGGTGCCTTGGGTGACTTCTCCAGAGTGGAAACCTGACCGCCTGTTGAAGCAACATTCCCCTACGTGGCCACCACAACAAAGCAGTTCTGACCAAGGAGCCCATAAGCCACCCACCGGATATTGTTTATTATGGCATCTTCTGTATCTGGACATGCACAACAAGAGAAGCTAGTCAAGGAACAGTAACCTGCAGCAAAATCCAAATGAGACAGCGAGGCAGATTTGCTCTTACTTTGTCCAGCCAGAGGCAGCACCCATGGGCGGAAACTCCTCCAAGTTGTTAAGATTTAGCTGGCTGGGTGGAGATCTGGCAGAAACAAGAGGCACTTCACTCCGCTTCCTTCTCCCTCCACTCCACAAGACGCTGTCATTCTTTCCATCTTCCTCTTCAGCAAGGGAACGCCCCAGATCCCGAGCTACCTGGCGGCCAGAGGCACTGAGGGAGCTGCTGCCTTTCCTTCGGCCTCGTCTCGCTGGCAGGGCCTCAGGCGTGGCTGTAAGGAAGCTCCCCAAGCTGGTCTTCTGAGATGACCGCCTCTCACCGGGGTTAAGCACAGGGCTGTACCCAAAGCTTGGGCTGCTACTGGAGACCACGCTGGGGAAGTCACCACAAGGGCTAGAGAGGTTTGACCCAGAAAAGGAAGAGGAGCTGCTGGATGCCGCGGCAGGAGAAAAGCTGGTATCTGTGGTGCAGGTGGTCGCTGAAGTCCTTTGGGAAAAGAGCTGCACTCGGCTGCTGGTTGTGTGGCCTGCCCTCCTTTCCGATCCAGTCCTTTGGCTCCCGTGGGCCTTGGAATTGGGCGTTTTAGCAGGAGTAGAGGGCCCATTCGTCAGGATCTGGCTGGTTTGCTCCCTTAAAAAGTTTAGCAGAAAAGGCACAAAGTCTTTCTGAAGCAAACTAAGAGATACCAGCTTGTCATGGATGTGGTTCTCCTGCAAGGAAAGAGAACAAAGCATTAATATAAAGATGCTACCTGATTCCTTCTTTCCGTGTGCCCAGACTCATTTAAGTAGTAACTGTGGGACTGGAACGCACAATAAGAAACAACATGACTTGTCAAAGCAGGTCATTGAAATTCAAACCACCTTAGCACTGGTCATAGATCTCAAATTCAGCCTCCACACAAGCCATTTTGGCAAAAGTTTTCAGATGGAATCATTCACTTTGGTCTCTAACTGGGAAACCGTGGAACTGTTTCATGGAAACATCAGTAATACTTACTGAAGCTATGGCCAGGGAGAACTTGGAGCAACTGGCACCCCTAATTCCAACATTTCAAAGACATCGATACTGAAGCAGCTAATTCTAATAGAAAAATATAAAATCTGCGACTTTTCTGTCCCCTATTTGTCTATGAATGCCACCTGCTTCCACAGAGGGGTGCTATAACAACAGCTGTTCAAGCACTTGGAGTCCTGTAGTGCCAAACCCCAGACCAAAGCCCCAATTCAATTTCAATTAAATAATTCTGCTACCTTGAGACCTCACAGAGGTCTAAACAGAGACTGTGCAACTTTAAGGTACACAAAGTTTATACTTAAGAGACTTAAACAAAAAAAACCACCACAGACCCAACCCACAGCTGCCACAACTGAAGAAGCTCTCAAGAAGGACAGCAACTTATGCATATTCCTGTTCATTCATATTCACACCCCTACTAAATGAAAAGTCAAGAGAGCAAACTCTATTTCGGAAGTTCGTTTTTCTATGAAAGGAGGCAGTGAAAGCATGGCCAGGTCTGGACTCCTACAATCTTCAACACAGATGCTGAAATTTGTATTTCGAAGCCTTGAGACCAACTCAGCTTCCCGGAGAAGCAGGAGACTCCGACACAGCCTGGATAACAAGCCAAGCAGCCAAGGCTCACTGCTTTAGCACTCTAACACCTGATGAAAAAACGCAGGCCAGAACACAAACCCTGTGAGGTATCAGAAGACCTGTCTTTTAAGGAGTTGCCATGAAAGCTAGAGCAAGCGGACTGAAGGAGGAGGGAACCAGACTCTTTTCAGTAGTTGCCAGCGAGAGGACAAGGGGCAATGGGCACAAATTGGAACATAAGGGGTTCCACTTGAATATGAGGAAAAACTTTTTCACAGTGAGGGTGACGGAGCCCTGGAACAGGCTGCCCATGGAGGTTGTGGAGTCCCCTTCAATGGAGATTTTCAAGACCCGTCTGGATGCAGTCCTGAGTGGCATGATCTGACATGCTCTGGGTGGTCCTGCTTTAGCAGGGGAGTTGATGATCTCTATGGTCCCTTCCAACTCTAAAAAAATTCAGTGAAATTCAGTGAAATGTTGCCTGACATTTCCTCATGTGCCCCCCCAGGTTTGCCGCAGAGGCCAAAAGACAAGATTACAGCCTGCATGATGATGAGGTCAGGCAATTTCTCCAGCTTTTCAGAGCACAACCTGCTTTCACTCATCTGTCCCTGCGCAAGTTGACAGAGCTTCGGTTCCTCCACGGCCGGACAAGGGCGACCTGTCAGCAGATCCAGCTGCAAGCCTCCCGCTTGCTTTCTCATGCCGGAGCAACGGGGCTGCCTACCAGCAGCCCAGGGCGGTTGGCAACTCCCTCACAAGGACAAACTTTTCTCTTAGCAAACAGGGCCCCCGCACCCTCCACCCACACAGCGCTGACCCAGCTGCCGGCTCCTCCAGCTCCGGAACCCCCACAGCTCGGCTTCTGCCGGTCACAGCTGGCACAACAAACACCGGATTCTACCCAAATGCCGGTCCCTTCTGCCCGCAGACGGCTAGGACGACAGCCGTACTCGACTAACTCACGGGGGTGACAGCAGTGAGTTTTGATTTCAATTAATGCTGGGTAACGCGCTCTGAGGGCCTTGGGCAGAAAACGCTCTCGATACAAGTTGCTCCTCTGGGGTTATCTGTGAAACACAAACGCCCACAGTCCACTTATGCTTTTGTAGGACTAGATGATCTCCAGAGGCCCCTTCCGACCCCGATTATTCTCCGATTACCCCGGGAACCCAAATTCTCCAGCCATATCCCGCTGCAAAACTCAGCCTGCCCAAAGCCCAGCCAGAACCCGCTGGCCACGACCCTCCTCAGCGCACAGAGGGGACGATCAGCCGCGGTGCCGGCCGCTCTGAGGCACCCAACAAGTTCCTCAGCGGGCCGGGCCCGCGGCCGGGGCGCTGGATGGGGCCCGCACGGTGCCGGCGGCAGCTCCCTCCGTCTCTCACCGCCGCTTGCCCCGCCAGAGCCGCGGGAAGCGTCGCAAGTGTCACCCCTCCTGCCACCGCCTTACCTCAGGCCGGCCGCTGCCCTCCCGCCGCTCCCCGCTGCCACACGGCAGACACGGGACCGAGGCCTCGCCCCCGCGCCAGCCCCCGCAGGGCCCTCCGCCGCCCGGCCCCCGCCTCAGCCCCGCGTATCTCGGCGGTTTCCACACCGCCGCCAGCAGCTCCCCGCCGCCGGCGGCCTCGCCTTCCCGCCGCTCCGCTCACATCCCGCCCGCGGCGGGGGCGGCGCCGCCCGCCCGATCGCCGCAGCTCGGCCCCGGCTCCCGGCGCCCCTTGAACCCAGGGCCCTGGGCTGATCCACCCGGGCTTCGCCCCTCACAGCGCCGCCGGGGCGG
>JAHREE010000348.1:3541681-3638935 GCA_033628505.1 Tringa tobata | reverse complement strand
CACGCTGGAGCTGCCCGGCGCCGTCGTGGGGGAGATGGGTGAGTGCCGGACCGACCCCCGCGGCGCTGACCCGCAGCCTCCGCCCGGCCTTCCCCCCCCGCTCCCCGCCGCGGCAGCCGCTTCCCCGGTCTCCGGGGGAGGAACGGGGCCGATCCGCTGCCGCAGCAGGTTCCCCGTGGGCGCGGGGGGCTGCGGGTGCCCGCCCGGTTTGGGTGACTGCTCTCCCTCCTTGGGAATGTATAGACGCACGGACACACAGAGAACCGGGGGATGCGGGGCTGCAGCTCGCAGGCGTGCGTCCAAACGGCACCTAAGAGTAAGCCCTGTCTCGTAGTAGCTGCCTGCCCGGGAGGCTTCAGAGCCCGCACTCTGTCGCCCTTGCTCCCGCAAAGGCGGAGAGCCGCGCCAGCGCGCAGTTGGCGGCGGCACAGAGTGCTGCGGGTGCGTAACCTCCTACCTCCCCGAGGATGGCTGAAACCATCACCTTCAATACCCGGGGTTTTCTTGCAGTCACACGGGTTTGGCCACGCCGGTTACCGGTTACGGTGCGCACAGTAGAGCGTGAAATGAGCTTGCAAGGAGCTTTGCCTCTTGGAACCCAAAACTCGGCTTCTGCGGTGGGGCTGGTAGGGGATCTGTAGCATGCAACTGTGTGGTTAACTGGTGAACGGTTTTTTCCCACTTACCGAGGCAATATGTATTCTAAAAGCATCAAAGATAATGCGGTGTGAGTTATAGAGTCTTGGGTCAAGGACTAATACTTAGTGGATAAGAACACATTTCACTTACCACTGAGATCATGAAGTTTCTCCCTGACTACTCTCCTTTGCTTTTCCTCTCCCCCCGTTCTCCTCTAGGGTTTAATGACGATCCTGGCCCATCTCATCAATCCGGTCTTGAGAAGATGAACCTCAAAGAAGAAATAGTAGTGAAGGTGGTAGAGCCAGAAGAAAGCTCTGAGGACATGGCGGTGGTTCCACCGAGCCAAGAACAACTACCTTTTCTGGGGACATCGGGCGGTGGTTCCTCTGGGAAAGTAAAAGCCAAAACAAAAGGCAGGTCCCAGGCAGACCAAAATGAAATAACTGAAGAGGACCTAATGCAGATTCAGCAGACCCAGATGCAGGTGATCCAGTCTGGCTTTGACAGCGTCAACCACAACCTTCGGCTGCTGCAGCAAGGCATGCAAGATCTGAGCAACAGCCTCAGCATCATGGCGCATACGCTTGTTGCTATCAAAAACGTCTATGTGAAAAACAACACTGGACCAACCACGTATGCCACCGCCTCTACTCAGACCCCGGCTGGGTACCTGAGCCCAGGCTCCCCCCAGGTCTCCCCTGCTGAAGACAGAGGTAGAACACAGGTGGCTGGAAGCAGCAGCAGAAGCAGCAGCTGCAGCTCCAGCTCTATGTCACAAGAACCAGGTCCTTCCGAGTTCCCTAGGCCCCCCCTGAGAACCATTAAGAAAGAACATCCAAATGGCTGCTACTACTTCTGCTTTGCAGATGTGTAAAAACTTGAATATATGTAAAGTGACTGTGGTGTTAGGTGCTGTTGTATGTTCTGCTCCAGCCTGTGACCTTGAAGGAGCAAAGTGGACTTGCCTCCCGCGTTTTTCTCAGTGGGAAACATTTCACTATAGGTGGCATTAAACACTAATTATCAGTCTCCTGTTCGTTAACTCTGTTGCAGTTGGCTAATAATTTTTTTCTGTTTTCTTTATCCTCTTACTCTCTTCAAAAAACAAACAAAAAACAGATTTATTTTGACTAAGACTCTTGTCTGTATTGTCCTTTGTTTAATGTGACCTCTTGAAAAATAAAAGGCATGAGAGTGGGGTAAAAAAGTAACATTATGGTTACTGACCAGCAGGAGCTGTTTTACACAAGTTGCTTAGTTTTTTGGTTAAACAAACCTCAGAAGTAGTTGGTTTTTTAAGTACTAGCTCTTTCTAATAATGTTGGAGGTGTTTGCTTGGTGGGCGTTGTTGTGATTTTTTTTTTTTTTTTTTGAAGTCTGAGCTGTGTGCAAGGTGTCAGAGGAAGCTTGACGTACCTGCTTACTCTAGGAATGGTTTAGGAGTGAGCTGCTGATCCATGAATGTACTTCTCGGAATTCATACAGCATTGTTCGTTCCCAGCTTGTCAAATGCACCTTCTCCTCAGAGGCGTTTTGTTTCACTGCACTAGCAGGGTAGGCTCTTTCTTGTCACATGATTAAAGTACAGAAATACAGGAAAAAAATTAGTAATTGATGAGTGATGCCTGTTTTTGACATGGAATAATATTTCCCCCGTATGGTTTATAAGCAGGCTGTATCTTCATGAGATTTTGCCAGCCTTCTGAAACCAGTACCACAACGTTTGAAGTACAGAGAGCAAAAAAAGGTTCCATATTGTTTTACATGAAACAGAAGTTAGATTTGCTGTTAAACAAATTACAGGAGGCAGGGGCTGACTTCACTCCAGACAGAACAAATGCTCTTGCATAGTTTATGAAGCTTTCATCTTTACCTACTAGAGAAATTAGTAAAATCTTCTGTTCTCTTAACTATGTATCCAAGGAAGAAGAAAAACAAGAGTTGGAGCAAAAAGTAACCTGTTAAGTGTCAACTCTGAAACAAGAACAAAGGGATCACTTTATCCTGATGTGAAAAAGAAGAAACCTGGTTTCACATTGAGAGAGGAGGAAACTATTGTCACTATTCTTAAAATGTGTTTGAGGCTGGTATGTTTAACGCTCATGTGTTGGAATTGCTCTACGTCACCTAATTCGAAATTAGCAGCGGTGCTATGTTGATACCCCCAGTGTCCCTACTGGAGGGGAAACAAGCCCTCTCACCTGCCATTTTATCTGATGACTGCAAAAATCATGCTTAAAATCTTAAGCTTTTATCACCAATATTAAAGTTCTACAGATAAATTTGGCCTGTAGCAATGACTGGCTGCCTCTAGTTTTCCAGTGATTTTGCACAAGAATTCAGCAAATATAAATGATGTAGAGAAGAGCAACCCAATTTTGTTCTCTTCTACTAGCATAAGAACATGTAATTGTAGTCACGTTGTTAGCAAGTGTTTCCCTTCAGTACCACAAATGGGAGTAAAATATCCAAATATCTCCCAAAACTAAAACATATACATGTACAGCACACTGTTAATTGGGATTAATTCCTTGAAGAAGAGGAGGTTGGTGTTTCCAGGTTTACCTTAATGAGAGGAGATAGTGCAGGTGACAGGTATTGCTGCCTTATTCATAAATTGCTGGGTTTAAAACCAGGAAAGAACTAATCCTTCTAAACCTGATTTTTTTAGTCTATGTTGTTAAAAGCTTTCCAAATTAACCTCTTGGAAGTATTATTTCTCCCCCATTAGTACAGACGGTCTCTCTTGAGCAGTGTTTTCTGCAACTGAAGAAGGCATCCTTCATTTGTATTTTGTTCTCGTGGACAAAGAAGCCAATTAATGCTACTGTGACATTCCAAGTAGATTAGCAAAATGCAATCTAAAGTTTACCTGGTCCTTCTGCAACAGCCAGTTCTTACCTGTCTGACTTTCTTTCAATGTTTCAATCCTTTCTCTGATTGTTAATGCTCGAATTTCCCTCATGGCAGCATTTCTAGGGAGAGCGGGCTCCTGTCTGCTACACAGCTTTATGGTGTCCCAGTACAAGTTTAGATGAGAGGAAGCTACAGTGCGAGTGCAGAGAAATGCAGCGAGACCCCCTGAGCAGAGCGGGCAGCTTGGATCTCCTGTATGAATGAAGACAAGAAGCCAGGCAATGCTGAAAGACACTACCGTGGTCAGACAACTACCAGACCTCAACACCCATCTGCGTCTTTGTTCCAGTCGTGCTTCTCTCCCACTGCCTGTCAGTGGTACCACTAATGTATGCTGGAGCCAGGTCAAAACCACTCTCCCATCTCTGGTATGATCTGAATTTACGTAATATTTTAAATGAGGAAAGATACTGAGCTGCCCGTCACCGGCGCAGAGTGCGCAAATTTGTTATTTTCATCTTCAAATTAATACAGCTGGCTTGCTGTTTCTTTACGTGCCCTTTCTGTGAGCAGACAACGGTTGTGTTGGGAGCACCAAAACCACACACCAGCCAGAAGCACACCATGAAATTTCTGGCTACTGTTAACAGAAGATGAAATATAATTTTCTTGGAATGTTACTGAGTAAATGAATACCCAGTTTGTTCCCTGTTGTCTGAAGCAATTTGGGCTATTTATATAAATGACAAGAGCTAATGAGCTGGTCGTGAAGCTTAATGAAAATAATGCCGATGATTTGAACAGGGGCAGAGCTGGCTTTTAATTTGCCTTACATATAACAGTGATAACGCCAAGAAAGAGATCCAGGGAATTTTCTCCAATTATTCTGGATTTGCATAAAAAACTTGTTCTGCTGCACAAAAAGCAGGCAGTATTTTCCACAGCACGCAAGGACTAAGGCATGCAGGCGCATAAACCAAAAACATAAATTGTGATGATACTATACTCTACTTCTTTTACCTAGTTTTACTAGAAAGCGAAATGAAAGGATGTTGGAGGAAAGTGGAGCAACTGGTAGTTTAATGCCGCGTCTCCACGTACCAGAAACTGCTCGGATTCAGTGACAACTTCCTTGCACCCAGTTCTCTGCTCTCTGCCACTGAAGCGTGTTGTACGGAGGATGAGACTGGTCTCCTCGAGAGGCTGTAAAAGCTCAGATCATCATCTCCAAAGACATCAACTATGGTGGCTTCTGACTAAATAAGGAATTACAATTTTGAATGAAAAAAAAAAAAAAAAAAAGAAGTAGCTGGAGCTGGCTCTTCAGAATGACAAGGCTGGGCTCCACCACGCTGTTACTAAACTTCATCTGGTCTGGCTGTGGCAACCATTGTTTGGCTGAATGCAGAGTATGGATAAGAGAAAGAGCAAATAAAAAGGGAGGTTTCAGTTGAATTTCTCTGTTCTTACTAATAAACAACACACAAAGCTACTAAATCTGTAAAACTTCCATTGATCCAATCATTCCAACTTGCAACATGAACATCTGACTCACATTGCAGTAGCACAAACAGACACTTGCTTTTTGCTTTCTTGTAACGGGGAAAAAAAAATAATCACTGTCAAAGCACTTTCCCCATTTAAAGTACAGGGTTACATTAGTAAAAAATACTGAAAAAAATTCTACTGAAGCTTTATAAATAATTAAATCATTATACAAACACAATCAAGAATTGAAGTTTTGCATGCTGAATGAATATTTTATTTAGAACCAGTTTATAAAAATAAAATACAAAATAATTTGAAAACAAAACTTAAGACATTGTACAAAGCCTTGATATGGTACAAATGAGAAAATAAATAATTACAACTTTATGTACAAATGACCATTACAAGGGCATTAACTCTTTATGGTTTTGGGTGCCTGAGCAAACTTAAAAGGAAAAGAATGGCTTAGAAGATTTCCAAGGAGGGGAAGGGAACCGCAATTACACAGCAAGAAAATTTGAAGGACTCAACATTTGTCTTCCTCAATGGTAACAATCGATCTTGGAACTACTTTCCACTTAATCTAATCATGCTGCAGATTTTACTACTGACTACTTAATTTCTTATGGGGTGACAACATTGTATTTTTAATTAATACACAGATTTCATTCTTTTTGGTATTGCCCAGAGATTTTAAATTAGCAGCCATTGGTTGGCAGCTTCAGAAAGTCAGTACTTGTCTGAAGGCATTGCTGGTGATTTTCTTAATTTACTAGTTCAGATATTCATAGGAAAGCACTTGAAAATTGACATCTGTTGGCCCAAGCACTGCAACTTGTCCCTGGGCTGACTCTATAGAAAGAAAGTTAGAAGTTGGGGAAGAATTTCAAATCTTGCTTTCTAGCCAAGAAAAGTAAGAAGGATGCAGAGAGGGCTGCTAGGCAACCAATCCAAATCTCCAGCCAGAGGAAAAAGACGGGAAATAGCCAAAAAAAATCCCACCTCGCCTTGTGTCAAACTTTTATGTCCTTGCCTGCCACGCAGCAGATAATGGGTTTAAAAGGATTTGAAGCCAGGCAGACCAAACTAATCATATGGTTATCTTTTGGAGCAAGCTGGTCTGCTCTTATTATAGGTCCTTTATATAAAAGTTAGGTCAAAGATCTCAAAAGGAAACAAACATCTGTAACTCCAATTAATTCCAGCTGAATTCCCACAGAGGGTTGTGGATGATCAGCACTGCGTATGAGTAGCCACTTGTGTTACTGTTTTAGAAGAAACCATTTTGTGTTTTTGGCCAAAGCTGGCTCTCATCAGTAATTCTTACAGAAAAGGAGAGATCAAAACGTATGTCATGTCATAATAGTAATAAAAATTCAGCATTTTCCAATTTAAAATACAGCAATTGCAAATATAATATTTATAGAGTGAGTTTATTCCTTTACTCCCTAAACGGAAAAAGTTGAACCAAACAAGACCCTATGGTGATTTTAACAAAAGTTTCACCTGCACAAGAACAGTCAGAAATCCCAAGGATCCGAGCTCTTCATGTAGAGGAGAAACAAAAGCCAAATACATAAATGACATATGCTAACATTTGGGTTTGTCACTGTTATTCTTAAGAGAGAATGTACTACCAACAATGGAGAGTAAAATCAGCCTGCACGTTCAAAACTGGATGGCTACAGTAATTGCAAAGTTAATATATTATACTTTAAAACAATACACACCTATGCGTTTCTTCCTTTGAAAAGCCCTCAGAGGTTAATATTAAAAAGCCTGATTATTTCAACCACAGGAAAAGGCGTGATTAAATAAGCTTTTTGGCATTTGACAGTATCTTAAAATAATTCCAGTTATGACACAATCCAGGTTAACTTTTATATCGTTTCTCTTTTACAAATGTAACAGGTAGGGAAAAGGAAGACTGGCTTCCAGCAGACAGCTGAGGTATTCTCATGTGAGGTGCGTGTTTATGCGATTCACACGTATTGGCTAAGAAGGGCATGACCTAAACCTACAGATGGCATGTAGCCCAAACACTGAACATCACTTCCTTTCACCAGCGTTACTGGGGACTGAAAATTGCAGTAAGTGCAACCAATGACATTTGGGCCAGAAGCAAACCAGCAAACAAAACCCTTCAGTTCACTGCCTACTCAGGTAGCTAGAAGAATAAAAATACCGTTCCACAAGTTTCAGAAGAAGGAACGAGCATCCAAAGCTTTTACCAGTTGAAGAAAGAGTCATGGATAACCGTCAAGGCTTTTATTTCTATAGCTGATGGTTCTTTTACCAGTCCCTATGGTGGAAATACACAGAACACGCCATAGGGAAGCATGGTGTTAACCTAAGACACCCAAACAGCCCATTCCTCACTGAAATTGAGAAGGGCATGGCTCTCATCACCTCACAGGATCAGTCCTGCTTGAAAAAATCAATACGTTATATACCTAAAATGAGAAACTAACATGACTTTGAGCTCTCTTTTATTCTCCTGTTCCTTCTCAGAATATTCCCCTTTCATTTAACATATATATATATAAATTGGAGACACGTATCTCTAGTTTGCCATTAGAACCATTTAAGAAATAGGAATAATTACTTTCTTCTTACCAGAATTTATGCCTCTTAGTGTTCCATAAAAATGTCCAATTCATGATGGAAAAATTCTGCTTACAAGAAAGAGTCTGTACTTTAAGTCCGGCTTTGTCTGGGTTCTTATCAAATAGAAAAAGAAAATATTTTTCAGAAACATTACAGTCAACCATTGCGTAAGTGATACTGCAATAAGAAGGACTTATGGGAATTTTGCCCAAGCAGGACTATAGGATTAGGCCTTCTAATATGGAAGAGACACAGAATCAGGGCATAGCAAAATTACAGTAGATGAAGAGGAGATCAAGAGCAAATCAATGCAAACAGGCCTCAGCTCATTCTGGTAAATGAATTCCAGTAAACACGATGCAATAGCTGAGACTATTCCTATCTATATGTATATACACACATATGTATGTATGTATATTTTTCTATATAATATACAGTATCTATATAAGTGTATATATAGATACACTTATGTACAAATGAGTATTTATATATATAAAATAAAAATTGTGTGTCTTCCCAGCTATAGTTAATACCGTAATACTACAAATTGTAAATGATAGAGCTCTTGCAAGTCTTTTTCAGATGAAAAAATCTTTCAAGCTATTTTTAAATATCAAGGACTGGATCCTTCCCTTTACATCAAGATTGTTTAGTGAGGTATGCGAGAAAGCTTGATCTCAAACATGCAGACTTCAAGGCCAGAATATGTCCAGATTTCCCAAGACAGGATGTGGCTGGTGGCCATAGTAAATGCCCCGTGTCACTCCCTGGGGGTTTGCCTCCTGAATAATTGTATACAACTAGCAGTTAAGACCTGATATTGCTCCTGTTTTTGAGCAGTGAAATTTTCTATGCTTACCCATCCTGCTTAAGTAGTAGATAGGTGCCCAGCATCATACAACATGCCAGTGTTGCTCTACTGTATCACACCTTCTATTACTTATAACAGGGTCTTACTTAAGTAATACTTGCCATTTGTAGTTAATAATGAGGTTTATTAATATTACTATAGATTTTTGAGGTCGCAACTTAGATTCATTATACCATGCAATATTGCAGCACAAAAGTCTGTGTGAAATGTTCGGTCTTTTCAAGTTCTATTTTTGTTAAAAGGCTTCATGCCTCAATTTCTCTAGAAAATGCTCCAAAGTGCTGGCCACGACACAGGAAACACCATAAAGAGGAAATGCGTGTGCAGCATCTGCATCTGCTACATGTCACGGCTCCATTGTACTGCCCTCCAAAGAAACGGGGGCTTGAAGAGGACAAAGCAACAGCTCCTTCAGTGATATCATTTCCCAAATAAAATCCCTGTGTAAGCTAAGCCCCTGTGTGCGTGTTATGCAGAATAACTGTAACCGTTTTGTACAAGGGAGAAAGACCTTCCCTGTCCCTGAAAATTTGTTGCAGGTAATCCTCCATAAACCATTCATTCACACTGTGCACGAGGGCCACACGCATGTACACTGGTGGTTTTATGCAGAGTTAGTTGCATATTCAAATATTTAAGCTTACAGAATTCTTGATAATACAGGCCCTCTAGAAATATTAAGCTAGTATAAATGTATGAGTTGATCAGCTGACCGTTAACCTAACTACATTAACCAATTGCTACATTAGACTATAGTAAGCAATTCTGTAAACTTCTGGGCGGAAGGTATCAACCAATAAAAAAACTCCAGAAGAGCGAGTACTTCAAGATCAGTTATTCATAATCACTCCTCCATTCATACCTTCATGATTTTCTCACTAGATCCTGTTGCATCCACAGCAAAAAGCAACCGGGGATATACAGTCCTTTTACCTTTTTCTGCAGTGAAAGAAGCCTGGGTCATCAATCATGATTGGTATCTCTCCATTTTGGCATAGTTTACTATTTTTACATTGGCAAGTAGTTCAAGTACAAGTGAATTTCTACAGCATTGATTTATTTTACATAGCAATATGTAACAACGGACAAGTCTGTACTTCAAAGACAACATAAAAAAAAATCCTCAGGTACTATATTTTCTCTCACCTGTAAAGCAATTACCTGTCTCTGGATCCTGCTACACTGGAGAGAAAATATTAACATCTCAACTTCAGCATTTCAGACAAGGATGCATAAAGTTGGTACCTCTTAAAACTGACCATGTAAATATAGGAATAAGCTTATGAGACCATAACAAATGCCTTTCAGAAATAAGGGAAAGGAGAGGAAAAATAATCAAAGGTTGCTACACCACCTTGACAAGTAATTCCAGCAGTGCCCAGGGCAAAAAGACCACAATGGGACCAAATTCTCTTTACGCTATGACATAAGGAAACATGAGGAGAAGAGGAAGGAAAATACGGAATTTGGTGTTGTCACATTCATCTCTTAGGTATTCATTGACTGTCACTGCTCCTGTATGACTAACATTCATAACAATTAAGAACTCACATTATGAAATAAAGATGACCACCCACAAGCCCATATTTGTAATAAAAAATAAAAATACCTTTGAGTCTCTGTTCTTGTTCCATATGCAAACACACAAACAAAATTATAAAGAAAAAAAGCAAGCTGCAAGATGAAACATTGGCTGGTTGAGAAATCAGCAGTTCTTTGATCTTGTACCAAGGTATAAAGGCTATTAGAATTTGTGCATTCCAGAAATCTTGGGGGAGAAATAGAAGATGTAATGCCAAAAGTATTCAGGAACTAACAGAAAGGGAACTGTATTATTTGAGGTCCATAAATTACAAATGAAAAATGAGAAAGAATGAGTTTATATAAGCATATACATATATGTATATATATAAATATTTATATTATATAATTTACCATGAGGACATGCAATTATTGGTATAGCACCTATTATACACTATAATACAAAGGAATAGGACTTTCCAATGGTACAATTTCTTCAGAAAAAGCAGGTATACCCTACCTATTGCATTCATCTGTAGTGCTTGAAACCTGAATGAAATTAAGGTTCCACACTGTGCTCTACATTACGTATGGGAAACAATATACATATTCATAGTAACAAAAGAAAAAGAAAAATCAACATAGTCTGACAAAGCAAGTGAAACTCAGTGCAGCTCCAGGGCAGCTTTAATGCAGCATTAGAATGTGTTAGCTCAGAGACAAAATATTCCCTTTTTAATCCAAAGGTATTCATTTGGCAGAGGTTAAATAAAAAAGCACAGATGCTGGCTGGAGAGGCATATGACTACAGCAAGCAGATCAGTAACTGACAAGTCTCCTGGGCATCCAGCGTCCCCACAACAGGAATAATCAGGGAGAGCTGGCTGCACCTTTTTCTCAAGCTTGCGCTCTTGTGCGTTACTATTCTGACCCACTATTCTCTTCTGAATATAGTAAAAGGTGCTGTACCGTATTCCTTACAGAGCTCCTGTAGAGCACAAGAAATTATTAAATAACTACCAAAGTTGGAAGAATTAGACACCACGGACTTTACTGACAGACAATGAAGCCTGGCTATCAAAAAACCATTTGGGCGAAAGAATGACAAGAATCCAACATTAAAAAAAAAAAAAAAATCTCAGATTGATTTCTGTATATTTTGCTTTGATGACTAATATTCTTACCCAGATTTCCTAAGACTGTTAAGTGTATTTCTGTCATCTACAACTTTCCAAGCTCACAAAGTAGACTCTGGTCATTTGTTTTATAAAAACATGAAATGTGAAACAAAAAAGCAAATCTTGGTGGTTGATCATCTCTGCACAGTATGATCAGTGGTTTAAGTGATCCATAACTAATGAAAAAACAAAAGCTAGCAATAACAAGGGTTTCTTTTTGCAGTTCAGTTAAGAGAAAAAAAAAGGTACTTTTGTTTTTTAACTTATTTTCTAACTTACATTGCAATCTGTTGTAAATCTGCAACATTCAGTGAAGTGCAGAGATCGCCTCCTTTCTCTTGTTTCCCAGACAGGGATGCTTTTCCAGATCCTAGTGAAGACTTTTTGAAGAGCCCCGCTATGACTCCCAGAGAAGTGCATGCTTTAAAACTGAGAATTAGCTTCTTGGCTCCTAATTAGAACTAGACAAATTTATAAAGAATATAGTTATAAAAACATCTTGGCAAATGTTAATATTATTTTTTTTAATATCAATGTCAAGAAGGGGCAAGGTGTATGTGGCATGGTAGACAGGGGACAGGATGAGCACTGAATGACCCAGAGATGTGTGCAGCTCAAAATGGAAGAGAGTTTCTACCTTATAAGGTAGAAATACCATCATCTTCTAAATTGTGTGCTTTTTTAAAACTGCAAAGACATGCTTGAGCAGTACTTATCTCCCAAGCGGTCATGCCATTTTGGGAATAACCGTTTCAGGCTTGCTTACATACTCAAGAAGTATGTAAAGCCTTAAATAACTAGGCCACATCTTCTAGCTAGGTAAACTAAAAAGACAGAAATAAATACCCTTTTAAAAACCTCACCTCAAGAGATATTTTTTTTACCCTAAATACATTGCACCTCTTTGACTACCTAGTCATTCTTATCCTGGCCTCTACTTTCCCTCTCACAGATCTGCTTGCTGCCTGCTCTTAGGCAATGCCACTTATTTACACAGTATGCTTTCTCATGAATAGTTTATGACGCTTACTTTCTTTAAAAAGCGCAGATTCAACACTGGTTTTTTTTTAAATATAGTTTTTTTAGATTATTTTTTTTTTAATACACAGTACACAGACACAACATGCATCAGATTTAGGAGGCGGCTTTATACCTGTCAAGGCCCAGTTCCTATCTGCTAAGCTTAGTGGTTGATTTGCTCTTTCCTGTGGGAGTCTTAGTGTTTGGGGAATGATGGAAGGAACTGCCAGATCCTTTCAGACCGTTCTTGCTTGGTTTGTTGCAGCAGTGCTCTTGTTGGCAGGATCTCCTAGAAGATGAGGAGCCTGAATGGCTAGGAGGTGATTTACTCCTCCCGAGATGTGGGGATGAACTCCTCTGATCATGATGGGGCCTCCCGGCCCGGGACGGAGAAGAACTAGCAGTACGGGGTAAAGAAGAGCTCCTAGGGGAGGCACTGGGACTGCGTCGGGGGATGACAGGGCTTTTGGGCGGTGTTTTTGGACTATGTGGAGATCCTGGACTCTTACACTGGGTAGAACTCCTTGGTCTTTGAGATCCATTCTGTAGGATTTGAGCCAGACGAGAGATAAGATCTGAGTCCGAGCTGCTACTCCCTAGGACTCTGTATCTGCGTAACCTTAAGAAGAAATGAAGAAAAATTATTTCTTTTCCCATCTATTCACTAAAGTTCACATTGAAACAGAATCACCGGGGATGATCTTACATTGCAGAACAGACACCTGGAGCTGAACTCTCCTATAAGGTTGTCTGTATCTAGGCTTTGGTGTCTGTGTTGTTCAGATCAACACAGTATTCACCTTTGCATAAACTCACTCACACGAACAGTCTAAGTGTTTACAGAATAACTGAAATTTCCTGGTGGTGCTGGAAGAAGTGCACTGAGGAGCAGTGCTTACCACCTCTGTTTCGGAGGGATACATCCATTCCTGCACACCATCAATACACTCCTACACGCAATTTTAAGGGATGACAAAGCACACCACAACTTCCTTCAGAGGATTTCGCACTACTGTATCAAAAGTCTCTTTACCTGGTAATGTAGATACCGAGGCACCGAAGACACTAGATCATGGTTGTCTGTATACAGAATTGGCAAACGGGGGCTTGTAGAATTCACTCTGCCCTCCTTTAATTAGTTGTTTTTATTTAGCCATGATCTGAGTATAGCTAACTCACTCAATACTAATCTTGAAACCCAAAAATTAAAATTTCTACAATAAGAACAGTTTAAGTTTTAAATTGCTGGATATGACAGATCCTATTGATTTTTCTGGGTTTGCAAACAATCAACAGTTCTGGAAAAGTGACCCCACTTTAAAAAAAAATGTGTAAAGATTTAGTCATAGATTCACAGGCTTCAAAATACTGAATACACATCTCTTGAGATATAAGATTCAACAGTGAAGCAGGCTCATTTTTGTGTAACAGCCTCTCTTCATTCATTCTCCAACAATGTAAGATTTCTCAGAGAATTGAAGCCCAGTGTTTTAAAAAAATTAGTTAAAGGATGGAACTTCTACAGGATTACATACTGCATAGTAACTGCAGTCTAGCTCAAATCCATTTTCAATCTGAAAACCTATTTCTCTTTTCTCTGCATTACCTAGCTTCTACCCCAGGTCTAGCAGGCGGTTTTCCTGGTGGTGGCCGAGGAAAGAACTGAGCTGGACTTGAACCGGTGACTTGATCAGTGGTTGCCCAGGACACTGGCCTTGGAATCTTGCTTTTTCTGGACTGAGGGCTGCTTGGAGATAAAGAGCTATCTTCTGTCTGCTTGCTGAAATGAGAGTCCAGTGTCAACCTAGAAAATGAGGATAAGACATCATCCTCAGAAAATTGTACTGGAGCAGCAGCCATTTTTTCCTCCAGTGACTTATCAGAGGCACTTGAGAGGTCACCAAGGAAAGATTTGAGCTGTCTCTTCTCCATGAGCAGTCTGACCAAGTCTGTCTGATGGGCCTTTTTTAGAAGAAGCTTTTCCTTCGCTGAAACAGGAGAAGAGGACTCTGAGGTTGAGTCTATCTCTTGTGCTAAAACTGGAATTCGGCTCTGCCTGAATACAAAAGGAGATTTAACTAAGTCCTTCTTAGAGCGAGAATTCTCATTTTCAGAAATGCAGTGGAGTAGCTCTCCATTTCTGGGAGCATTTTTCTCTTTTTTGTCCTCCTGGTGCAAAAAAGTAGTAAGGGCCACTTGGTGGCATTTCAAGTCTTGGATATGGACTTCTTCCTTATTAGAATGAAAACCATTTTCCTGAACTGGTGCAATTTTGCTTGTCTGTCTATTAACATGTGGTTTGGTAAGTCTTGAGGGAGACAATTCTGATATTTTAGGTGCTATCGACTTCAGAACCTCATCTGGATTTGGCACCAAACAGATGGGCCTTGGCTTTAACTCTTCAGCAGCTTCAGTATTCGTTAGAGGTTCTTCCTCGGCAGATTTTGAGTTTCCTGGCAAAGAAGAATTCTGTTCTTTGCTTAGCATTTCAATGGCGTCCTCAGAAGCCACTGGAAGCCTTTCTTCCTCAGCATCCTCTACAGGAATATTTTCAAGTTCTTTCTCTTCCTGTATCCCACTATTTTGTTCAGGTAGGTCCTTTTGGCCACAGTCCAGGATGTTGACACATTCTTTGACAAGTCCTTCCCTGTCAAGCACACCTTGGCTGATATTTGGTACCAAATCTGGTCTGCTGGCACTATCTGGAAGTGCATCTTCTGTCACAACCAAACCTGGCAAACTTTCCTTTGGAGAGGAAAGTTCCACAGTGTGTTCCATAGACTGAGCATCTTGCTCTCTTTTCTCTAGCTGGTGGCCATAATGAAAGCTCTCCGAAACAGACTGTGTGGATGCCACTGAAGGTCTGGGTATTGTAATCTGCATTGGAAAATTAGAGAAGGAAAAGGTAAGAAACTCGGGAATGTTATACAGACAACATTCTTTAAATAGCATTTTTGAGTGCATGTCTTCAAGACACATTATATAACAATTCCTACGAATCACAATGCTCAAATAATGGCTTATCTTCATAATTTACATCTAGATAATTAGGAAAAAACACAAACCCACTACCATCCCAAGACAGAAGTGTGTAATCAGCTAAAAACAAACATAATCTCAGTGGAAAATGTTGCAGTTACCAAGAAATCCTCCTGGAAATGAGATCCAGCCTAACATGTAGGCTTTTTATTTATTTTACATTAGTTTGAATACTCTTAGAATAAGTTGTATATAAATGTAAAATCTTGAACAAGTACACAACAATATTTTAGACAAATATAGAACACAAAGAACACATGAGATCCAGATTGAGGAATGGAGTTAAATTTCCAATTTAGGCAGAATTTAGATATGCTGTTAACAAAACAACTAGTAAAAAAACTTTATTTACCTAATTAAATACATCCATACCCACAATATTGACATTTTTGTCCAGAAAACCTTTTCCGAATACCCATATTTTAGCTATTACCTTCCCTATAGAAGCTTATGCCTCATTTTAACTAAGCAACCTGGTTAGGACATCTAAGGTTGTCAAGAGATTCACAAACTAAATATTCACACATCTAAATCCCCTAACGAGTCTAATCCAATAGATACACTTTAAGCACTGCTAAAACCTGTACAGAGTATTGAGTCAGATTCCCTTTGAAAAACAGTTGGATATGATGAGTGCTGGCTCTAGTACATAGCTTAACTGTTAGAGTGTCATGTCTCTCTCTGCTCGAGGGACATAAGCCCACTTCCCCCAGTTCCCATCAAGTATGGACAAAACCAGAATGGAGCTGTTTCTCACCTTCCCCATTGAAGTCAGGCCACTGCACAGACAGAAAACCAAGAGTCATGAGGTCAGAGGGTGAGAAAGCATACTCAAAAGTGAGAGGGGTTTTACCTTTATGGCCAAGGGAGGAACGCACTCTCATGTGGAGTCCTAGGTTCTGGTTTATATATCTTGGATTGAGTCATTTGGTATAAACAGAGTTCAGCTCCTTTTTCCCTTGTATTCTTTAGCCTCATGATTCTGACACATTTTGAGTTTGCAATACTGAATAGAAAGTGGAAGACTAGAGCCTGAGTGTGGACATAAAGACTTTCTTGATGGTAGAAGAGAACAACCAGTGGTAGCCTATTTCCAATGTTGCAAGGATTCTGCTACGTTACAAGACAGATTTCACTTGACCTTGTTGCACAAATTATACATGCTGCTGAGCTTAATGGGTGGTTGCAAAAGCTAGTATATTGGTACTACTGGGTGGCAGAAACAAAGCTCATCTGTCAGGATTTGTAACAATTTACACTGTAAACTTAAACTTTAGAAATACAGAACAACTCTACAAAATAAGAAATGGGAACTGCCAGTGAAGGAGATATACTCAGATTTCTCATGAGAGCATAATAACGTCATTGAAATCCTTGTGGATTTCTTTCTTTTTTTTTTTTTTGCATCTTCTTCATAGTTGTGTAACAAAATTTCCAGCATTTTGGGTACACATTTACGTCCATGAAACACAAACATTCAAATGATATTACAAACAATTCACTAGAACAAAACATGAAACACAAATCGCAGGCATAAAGCTGAATTAAGAGAACACAATTACTTATGTTCAAGAAATTATTTCTATACTATAAAATGTATTGTAAACCTCTCTAATTTACCTAATGCAGTTTCTGGACCTTAACCTAAAAATATGGAATCATATTTTTCAGAATTTGGAAGGAAATTTGGAGAAAAAGATATATTTGGAGAAAAAGATATGTAAGGCTACAGTGGTATTTTTCACCAGGGGGTGGGAGTGTGGGGTGGAAAGAGCAGAAATGTAAGATAATTGAACTCTTACTTTCCCAAATAGACTTAAGCTGTCTGTAGCATCTTCCCCAACTTGAGATTTATTGAAGTAAGGACAAGCCCCAGAAGGGTTGCAATTGCATTTAAATACTCCTTTTCTCAAATATATTCACATGGAAACTCTCTTTTCGTTGTGCCCTCTCTCTCATATGTCAATTCTTTGTTAGGCGAAATCAGCTCTGATCTGAAATCTATATACATTTTTAAACAGATTTCAGATCCTTTGCCACATCTGGAGAGAGAATTTCTGAGTCCTTTCAGGCCTCTCTTGGCCAACCCAGATTTAACCCTTAGACCCAAGAAACAGAAGAGTGAGCTTGTTGAACAACCTACAATTGAACAAGTGGAGGAAAGAAAAGGCTACTGGATGACTATCATCAAAGACTCGGTGTTACTGAGTAGTTCACAGTTCAGAAATGGCTTTTTGAACACATACATCACTTTCTTCATTTGTGTTCACTAACAAACAAAAGTTTGTTTTCTCAGACGGTCAGTAAACTTCTTATTAGTATTCTCAAAGCATAAGAATTAAATTATACCCCTGTTGGGCTTCACGTTTCACCTATATGTGCAAGAAATTTAAATGAGTAATCACAGACAAGTGCTTTTAACGCAAGGGTTGTTACAACTTCAGGTGCAGCTTTACAAGAGAAACAAAAAAGGCATTTTTTTTAAAGGCCTGGGAATATGTATGAGAAAACAGAACTTGTATAGAACTGAACCCTGTTAAATCATAGAATGGTCTGGGTTGGAGGGGACTTTAAAGATCATCTAGTTCCAACACTCCTGCCATAGGCAGGGATACAAACACTTTAATTTGGAAGAACTTGGATGTAATAGTCAATTACTGAAGAAATGGAAGAAGCTTGTCAACAATCCTCCTAAGGCTCCTTATATGATTTCTTTGGGTAAAGCACCAGCTTCTTTACAAGCCTGGCCACCACAGATAACTTCATGATTCACACTATGCAGAATTCTAAGCAAAAAGACAGGAGAAAATTTTGAGTCCCTTAAAACAATTTACAAAAAACAAATAATCATGTAGCCTTAATTACCCCAGAAATAGCCTTCTCGCTCTCTTGTTTGTGAAACCTTGCAAGACAGAAGTCATAATCACAGAGTCTGAGAAGGGCTGATCCTGAGACATGCAAAACATACCTATTTAAATTATCATTTAGTCTATTTAGGGAGACAGAAATCTCAAGGTTGTTCAATAAATATCTAGTTAAAAAACAAATAATACATGGTCTAATATGTAAAATTAAAGAAACCCATCTTAATCATAAATAATCCTCATACTTTGTCTTCTTCTGCCACTAATTAAAATCTTATCCTATGAGATTTCTATGGCTAATCATGTCAATTTTGTAAAACACTGAACCAAGACTACAATGTGATGTGGGCAATTCATCTACAAAGAAAAATGCATGGAACTGAATTTAAAATGCTGCCTTTCAGCTCACTATGATAATCAGTTTATAACACCTGATTATTGCAATTCCCATACTTCAGTAGAAGTTATGTAATAGAGCAGATTACTGAGACAAAATATGGAACAATGAATTTGAGGTTTTCCTTTCACTCCAAAATATTAAATGAAATTATTACCATCATGGTCTTGAATCCTTTGGGCTTCCCTAAACAATGTCTTAATTCCTTTCTGATTTCTCAAATTAGCACTTGACTGAGATGAGAAATTAGAAATTATCTTTAAGAAACTTTACAAGATGGTGAGTGGGATGTTAAGAAGGAAAAAGAACAAAACCACAACAACAGCAACATAAATATCTGTTGGACATCCTTTATGACATCTGACAAACCTTTAAACCTTTGACAGGCTGCAATAGCAAGTGATAACCCTTGGATGAAATCCTCTGTGAACATATACAACAAATTTCAGAGGAGTGAAATACTGAGTTTTGGTCTGCAGAGTTGTTAAATCAGAAAGATCTAAAGATGTGATTATGGATTTTTGTCCAATACCAGCAGGTAAAACATCTGACCTCTCAGCAATCGCTTCTTCTGTCCACTCGTGCTGTCTGCTACTTCTGCAAGCATGACAACTGCTGTCAGACTTCAGGCCTCTTAGAAACGTGGTGTACTGATGTGTTCTTCAGCTAATCCTGTAGTTATTTGTAACTTCTCACATTAATAAGCCATTATCATATTACTTGGCATTCTGAAGACACTTTACCTAATCAGTTTACTCTTCAAAACTTCTTTCCTACCTTAGTAAAGTTTGTGTATCTATGAGAACAAATCTCGCGTATCTTTTCTCTTTTTCCTGCTTACCTTCTACATCTATTGTAGAACTAGTATAAGTCTACAACTTCTACGGTACCATACAACCTCCCTGAAACTTTCCAGTTCACCAGCTTCCTTTAACTGCATGAGTTCTTTACTTATGTCACTTAATTTCTATTTCCTCACACAACTATATGCCTCTGCAAAGAAATGTGAACTGCCATTTGTATGAAGGTGACAAAAAAAGTGCTCTGTCCTGTAATTTACTACTAGTGACATTCTCACATGAATACACCACCGCTGTGCTTACAGCTCTGTAGACAACTCACCCAGCTTACTGTCCACAGCAGCCCTCCTACTTTTCAAAGTCCTCCCTACCTACTACTATCACTCCTACTGACTCTTTAGAGCCTAATCCTTTGTACCCCTTACATTCCCTTCCCAGATTAAATTCACAGCAGGGAATAAATTAGATCTAATTAATTACAGATTTACTAAACTAAATTGGCTATTTCTACAGATAGACTAATATGGGGACAAACGGGAAAAACGTACGGCTGTGATTCATGATTTATAGAATGTAAGACCAGAGATGACTGTAAGTTTTGATACTGAATCCATTTCAACAGTGCCATATATATGATACTGTAAGCACTGCTGGGATTTGTAGGAACTGGTGGTCCCAAGGATAATACCTTCAGTTGTTAGAAATTCACACATGATAGGCCCAAATCCTAAACTAAAGAGAAGTAACACATGAAGGTTTACTTACATCTACCTGAAAAGAGGTGCATGTTGCTCTCCACAGCTCTTCAGATATATTATTGCTGCTATTCTGTAATGCCAATTTTTGCATCAATTTATAGAGAGGCTGCAGGAAATGGGAAGAGGATGCAATGCAGATGCAGAGCTGCGAATGTACAAGACAACTGTGTTTTCTTATTCTCTAATGTGATAGGTAACTTTTGAGGATAAAGAACACACGGATCTGCGTGTGCAGTCTTTCTTATAGGCTTATTAATCATGGCTTAATTTCAGTATTCTTTAAATATCTTCCCTTTTCGGTTATTTCTATGCCACTTACCAGGTAAAGGAAGATTTTTTTTATTCTAATATAAACCCATATCCTCAAACATCCAATAGGGTAAAAGCAGTATCTTTAATTGCTTTTAGAGAATGACTGCCATTATAATAAGTGTCTAATTAGTTCGGTAGCATGACTAAAACAAGTACCCATTTAATTTGAAACTTATTATATACATAAACCAATTGAAGAATATTCTTGAAATTTACATATATTGTTGGAGAACTGGGAAACAGCAGCACTTGTAGACTATTACTTCATAACACACAATACTCCTGTCATATACTCCTATTAAAAATGGGCTGGTATTCTAATATTTTTCTTGACTTCCACAGAGATAGTCTTCCTCTAACTAAGAAAGCATGAATTTGCTTTAATGCACAGTTCAGAGATGTGAAAAGACGGCAACTGAAGCCTATTTCACCTTCCCATCTCATGCTATTATTTCATTTTCTACAGAAACTGAATTCCTACCATACCATGGTTATTTTCTGAAGTCACAAAAGAGCTAAAGAACTTTTTTTTAGAAGCTTGGCCACTTGGAGACTTTTTCCTCTGAAAAACTGGACACAACTGATTCCATGAGGATTGTGGTTTTAGTAACAAAGCCAGTGAGTTCATATCACACTTTAGTAGCACAATACATTCAGCATTTCTAAATCTAGATTTTATAAAACATCTAACAATCTTCAATGGGATATTAATTAGTTCTCCATGAGAGGTCATGTTCAAGTATACTTAGGAACTCTGCTGCTCAAGTACACTTAGATACCCAGTTAAGAAGCAAAATAAAACAATAGGTTCCTCCTCTAACAGAGGATACATTAAAAAAAAAGTGACATTTCGTTTTTAATTATTGGTGCGACCACTTTTCTTATATAAAATACAGTTAAAATATTTCCCCAGCTATTATTATCATAGCTAATAACGATGTAAGCGACTTTAAGCAAACCTCGCTTGGTTTCAGCAGCTAGCTGTGAGAAATATATTAGAATGTATTTTTCTTACAGTAGAAACATTTTTTTACTACTTTTGAATGACCTTTTTGAAGCTAAGCTCTATATTAATACCTGTCCCTACAGAGAGAATACACAGACTAATAACTCCTCAGGCAAATCACGTCATACCTTTTTATTAAGGACTAGTATTTTTTCTTTTTAAACACAGTATCTTCTTTGAAAAATGCACTTGAAATGCTCTATAATAAATCCAAGTTCAATCCAAGTAAATAGGCTTTCTTTGTCATGAGTAAAGACATGCATAGAGATTCTCTATCACACAAAACCTGCTTTTATGTGTAATAGCGGTGGGGTCTGGCTACTACTGTTTAGACTAATTCTGAATTTTCCTCTACAATATATCAATTCCACTAAAAGGTCATAATGAAGTATCAGGTAATTCATACATTAAGATCTGCCTTAATACCTATGTACAGATTTCAAATATGTCAATTTTTTTTGTTTATACCTAATTCCTATGAGCCACTGTCTCATTCTAGGTTACTGCTGTGCTATACTTATGCTTCAGTTTTGCTATTTACACTATATTTTTGATTTTTTGTAAAGGTAAAAGTATCTTTTGTATTCAAACAGCAACACTCTAAAATAAAGCTCCAACACATTAAAAAAACCTAAGCAAATTAAGAGTCTTCCTGATTTCTGATTCTCCAGTCATCCTCCAGTGAACCCACTCATTTATATGTTGTAATAAATTAAATTCAGTTCTATCTATCCAGTCTATCATAGGTTGGCATCATATTAGCACGTTACCCATGGCTGTGCAATGCTTGCAAGGGAGAGAATCTGCGAACACTAAAATTTCCATGGATGAATCAAACATACTAGAAGAACTGATGAAACCATGCAACTATAATTTTAATACAAATTGTAAATTCAGCAGGATTAAAATTACTGTATCCATAAAATTTTATTTTCAAACTTGAAATCCAGATTAAAATTTTCTTAAAATCTCTCCTCAGAATTGTCAGGATCTATTTCAAAGCATTATAGATTTTCTCATGCCCACAGCGTGCTACCACCAAGAGTAGCTGTAATTCACATAGAGAACTAGCTGCTTTCACTTTACTTATAAGCATGCTTAATAGATATCCTTTAGAGAAGAGAGACCTAGAGACAGGAGTCTAATCTATACTAAGGATCTTTCTCTTTTCTTACCGTGTTTTTTGAGATATTTTCTCCTCTGCACACAAGGTTTTATAGTCGCAAAGTTTGCGGACACAAAGATGTGATTACAATCCAGCTGATCTTTTCAAAACAAAATACCTAAAACTTTTGGCAGCCTGTTACGTTACACAGTTTTGCCTCTCCTGTGAAAGGGAGTGATGATAAATGTAAAGCACAGCTCCATGGAAGTGGTTACAACACAGCTGATTCCATCCAAGCACTCAAGTGATCTGCAGTATGTTGCCAGTTAGGTATTCAAGCTCCTTAAAAATACTTACAAGGGCACTATCAATTAATTCTGATTGTGTTTTAGTTGCTAGCCTGGTACTACTAAGAACAGATACACCAATAAGGTTGTGTCACTTTAGCCAACGTGTGAGCTCTCTACATATATCATGGTCTGTGTTTGGAAGCTGCCTGGAAGAATTCAGGGCAGCTACACGTTTGTAGCCAGGTAAAAAGTAAACACATTTGCCTGAGGTTCATGTCAAATACTAGAAATTTAAATAATAATTAGAAACGGAACCAGTTTTCAAAAATTACATATTGGAGACCTTCACTTAGTGCTTGTCCTATTTTTAGTGGCTTCCCTATTTTCTCTATTTTAAAAAGTTCTCTCTTCCTTCCATAAGACAGCTGTATCTAACCAGGAGAAAATGCTAAGATGCTGATAAATTCGCAAACTCCAAATAAACAAGTTTTTTTCCTGCAATTCTAGTTGGACTACTATCATATGTGATTTAATGATAGCAGACAAAAGATTTTAAGACAGAAATGTATCTTGATTAAAGATTATCTTACATATTATATTATAGATAACATCTGCAATTATATATACACACACACAATATTTATTCTATTAATTACATCCATTATACCTTAATTACGTCAGAAATATTCATTAGTCATTGGACATTATGCTCTGAATTGTAACTCCCTATTTATTCCAAGAATGTTACTGTATGAATTGTCATCATGGAAAGAATTGTTGACACTAGAGTTGATCAGGTCTCCATGGGAAATCCCACAGACCATTTAGCTTTCCTGAAACACCTTTACTTATTCTATGCCAGTGAAATTATGATGCTAGAAAAATGTACTAAATCACATATGCATGGGCTAAGATTGGCATTTTTAAAAAAAATTAAAAATAAAACAAAAAATTACCACTTCAAGGACAGACGAGAATAGACGAACCACGTGGTTATGAATTTAAAAAGTACTGTGGATTCCAGAAAACATGAACATTTAAAACAATAACGTTTTATAGAGTTTTTCTTCCTACACAAGCAGTGTATGCGGATGCTATTACCAAGGTTAATTTATTGTACTGACCTTCACTATGACTTTTCTGCTGCTTCTGATAGAGAAAACTGCAGAAGGAGAATGGCCAAGAGAGTTCTGTGGCTAAAAATGGACGTGTTCTTTACAGGCAACACACTGAAAAAAATTAAGACGCTCATACTGACTGCTTGTTCTCAACTATTAATTCCTTAATTTACAGCTTGGAAAGTTTCCATTGAAAGACCAGCTAACCTAACATACTGGAATTTTTAATTCTTCTTTACACAAAGGCAGATGTGAAAAAAGCACGCCTGAAGAATTTATCTCCTTCAGACAAAGACCCTACTAAACCTTGGAGGCAGCATTTAGATTTCCATGTATTGAGCAATTTCCTCTGCCACTTGGAAAAAAGCAACGAATAAAACTTCACTTGTTTGCATTAGAGAGTGTGTAGATGAAAATTGTTAAAGAAACATCATCATAATATAAAATCCAGTTGCTTAAAAGAATGGGAGTAACCTGTGAGCTTATGTCTTCCAGATACTCTCTTTTTTCTTCTAAAATAATGCTTCCCGATACTCCTTATCCTATGCAGTTTTGTATGAAAACATCGGCATACTCCAGGGAAACTTGCTAATGAAGAATCTAAAGACACTGTACCAGTAATCATATGCCAATTGCCTTTCAAGAACCTAACTGTAACAACTGAAAACAGTAAGAATTCTGAATGTGAGCTTGCCTTTGAATCTGGTCATAAGCATTATCAAACATTACGTTCATCAATGATGGGTGATGGCTGTAACATCACAGCAACTTCATTTCCAGGCTAATTTATTGAAAAATTAACAGTTACCCTGTCATGAATGAGATGGTATAATTTCTGCACATTTTCCTTACTTAACAAAACCAAATTGTTTGTATATGGAACAGTTCCAGTACCTATGAGCCGGACTAACTCCTTAAGGTTTCTACCTTGATTAAACCCATTGTTGTAAACGGTATTAGCAGTTTTCTTGGGAAAAACCTAACCTAAACCTCATGCTGAGGCGATATAGTTTCCATCAGAATAGGGAACAGGGGGGCATAACAATTCTGTAAGCCCTGAAATCAGAACCCTTTTCGCTACAGCCAACTTTAACCATGGCAGCAGTAACAAAAACAGACTCCCTGAACAGAATAAAGCTTCTCCCTCTTTTCCTTCCAGGACACATCTATTTGATATTGTACCATGTCTTGAAACTGAAATTCTGAAGAGGATTTTGGACAAATATATCCATTCCTGACATGTTTAATGGATAGGTACAATGCTAAACCAGAGTTTTAACTAGCTAAGTTCCAAGGCAATCCTAATGCACATGACAACTTCAAGTTAATGCTACTGACAAATTAAAAATAATTTTAAAAGAACACTGTAGCAAGAGAGAAGCATATTTGGGGGTTTGTTTGTTTATTTGTCGTTCTAAAAGGGATTGTTAAATGTGAAAACCAATGTAAACATTCATCTCTTGCTATTGCAGACTAGCGAAACCTGCCAAAATTAGTTCAGAAAAAATGGCAAAATATAGAACATTTACGTGCACTCCTGGCTCATAAACCTAAAGCATCCAAAAGAAAATGACAATTACAAAGGATATGCATTCTTCCCCTAAATACCCCCTGAACATGTCAAGAAGTCTTACCTTATTCTTCCATAGGTCCCTGAATTCCAGTGAGATGCTTAAAAATTAAGGTAAATTTTTCAACTCAGATCGGTATATTATTTCTCATCTTGGATATGAATATGATGGTTTGCATTTCCATAGCATCTTGTGTAGGAAGATTTCAGCGCATTTTGTAACTAATAATATATCACTATAAAATAATTTTTAAAATGTTCCAGTAAAGTGGAAATTTGAGAAAATTAAAGCATAAGAGAAAATATTTGTATGTGACAACTAATTCCAATCGCTTAACCTGAGAGACACAGATTATTGTTCCCTAACACAATGAATAACTACAAAATCATTAAATTAAAATTAGCCCCCTTGTACATGCCTCATTAAGTACATCAAAAAATGAAAATATGCCAGAATGACACACAAAAGCGAAATCCACCTTTGTTAAAGGCTGAACCTCATTGCATAGCAGCCAGTCTAGAAGTATTCTAGATGACTGCTGTGGCTAGAAGAGTTGTTCACTATCTTACTGAAGAACTAGAGCTGAGAAACCATAGAGATCAAAATCTGAGGCCACTGATTTTGATTGTTTCTCAAGACACAATTACACATGTAGCACAATGTCTAGCTAAGCAATCTCTTCATACACAGCCCTGGCCAGTAGTTGCCACACTCACACCACCTCCTCCATTGACCTCACACAACACTCTATGCAGTCCTCTAAAGAGCAGAGTTCAGAGAACTTATATGGCTGAAAAATTCACAGAAAGAAAGAAAAAGGTTACGTTTCAAGACGATTTGCTGTATAATTTGTCCATGCTATAGAGGAAAAGGATGCTAATAGCACTCTAGCCCCACTCTTCAGATTCAAGTACAGTCAAAGAATTAATTCTGGTTTTTGTCAGCTCAAATGCTGCCAGACTGTTTATGCTGCAAGTTGAATAATAGGAGTTGAAGCAAAATACACCAATTCTTTTCCATAATATACATATGGCAAGAGAGGCACTCTCTTTATTGAACAAATAAAGGTAGACCTATGTCCTATACCCTCTCTGCACTAGTGAGCAGAGAATATACAGAAATTTCATGACCTCCTCTATCAGATGTCAAACTAGAGGAAGGTGGATTACAGTTCCTGAACCCTCAACTCATCAACAATCAGGAAAGAAAATATCTTTGCTTGATTTCAGGAACAAAAGTATATTTTTAAAAATTTTTTAATACATAAAACTAAATTCAACAGCACAGAACCCTAACCTCGGCAATTCATTAGTTATGAATGCTGAACCAAATTGCAAACAGCAGGAAATGGAGGAAAATATATTCAGTACCAAATATTTATACAGAATTATACAGAATGACATTAAAACTCTTTTTAATATTTAGCTGGAGAAAACCTTTAGGTTATTAATATGCATATTCATCTTTCATGCTGCTGGAATGTCTAGCTTGCTGAATACCTAACAACACTGCAGTGTAGAAAAGAGGACTTGCAAAAGTATTTCAGTTCTTCAGCGAGCCATAAAGTACACGAGGCCTTCATTGTTTGAATGAAATAAGAATCACGTGCTTGTAGTTTCCACAGAAAATGAAACACTGGAAGTTAAATTATCAACAGTCAGGACTTGCAAAATCAGAGCTTGAAAAGGAACACAGCAGTCATGGACTTACCAGGTAAAAAGAAAGAAGAGGCTGAGAATCCTACACTCCACTCTCCACTCAGAAGCAGCACCTGGCACAATACCAACTCTTTTTCACGTGACAAGAAAGTATATCACTTTGCAACCCCTATTAACACTGCAGTCATTTACTGGGTACTAATGAAGACAGAGAAGGCCCTCTGTGCCATCCTACTTTCTTTGAGTATTGTGAGCAGTTTGCTAATTATACCTGCAATACATTCCGATTGGAAATTTTAAATCGTAGATACACAGGCAAAAAAAAATTAGGCCATTTTGCATCCCAGGATACAAACTAATCCTCAAAAATACTGAAGATGAACTTTTAATGAGTTAATTTCTCCTTTTCTTTTTCCCTAATCAATACATCAGTTATCATGAAGAATGTGGTATTTTAGTATCATCAAGTTCACAATAATGAACATCAGGGAGCTACTGTTTCTCCGTTTCCATACATTGAGGACAGAATTATTTGTTTATATCCATATAAAAAGCAGACAGGAGTTGCAGGAACAAAAACACTGCTTTTTGAGTTAACAGACAAAATGCTAACAGAAGTACACTGGCTGTTTTGTTTGCCTTGTTGTCACTCACCACTGATCCTATTGAAGTTTGAAAGAAGTTAATGTTGACGGATTACTTTTAATATCAAATCCCCTGCGCATGCTTCACTGGAAAAAAAAAGCCTTTCACATAGAAATATTTATACTGAAAAATACATTGGAAATAAAAGGCAACACAAAATATAATCCAAATGAAATATTAATGGTAAAATGATGATGGTATGTTACGGTCTTATGCATTAATGCTATGTCATACTGCTTTACCAGTCAATGCAAACTCATGCTGCTTAGCAAATCTCAGTATTTTTAATACTAATACACAAATTACGGTTAACTTCAATTATGAATCTAAGCGTTCATCTTTTTCATATTGAAATGAAACTGGGAACATAAAACTATGAAAAAATACCCTTTCTCTCATGACATTTTCCATTAGCTATGACCCCTGATAATTCCCATATTTGCTTTGTATACTAAAAGCAGTGGAACGATTAATTGTTTGTTCATTTCCAAAGTAGCAACTTGACTCTCTTTATGTCCCTTTATCTCACATTAAAATCATTTAAGATAGTCCAAGTTTTAATATGTGTTCCCAATTCAAAAATCCACCTCGTACTGATTATAGAAACGCAAAAAAAAAAGGAGATATTTTAATCTTAGTTTTGAAAGAAGCAAAAACCTGCTTTCTTGATTTTATAATCCTACCTTTTTCAAGAGAAAATCCCTCTGAGAAAGTGAATCTATCTTACAGAACATCCAGAGATACTTGGTGCTCCAGATCGTAACCTGAATAACAGCTCTTTAAATATTCCTCTCTTTAATTTTACCTCTTTTAAGTGGGACAATATGCCTTCCTCAATAGAGCATTCCTGACTATTCCTGAACAAGATCCATTCTTATTGCCTAACTTGATCTTTCAAAATCTGTTTTAGGATGCTGTGTAGAGCAGTATGACTAGCATATGCCTACTACCGGACTTTGCAGAGCAACAGAAAATGTTAAACTTTGCAGATGACTGCTACAAAGCAGTCACTTTTATGAAGACAAGGCTTATTCACCTGCTGGAGTTGTGCTTTTGAGATGCGAATGACAGGGGGGAACTTGTTGCCACAGGGAATGACAGGAAGCTGCCTGCGGCCAGTTGAGCGGGAGGAAGAGGAGTGGCTCTCAGCTGACTGACTCCTTGGTAAACCAGCCTCTCTCAGGGGGTCCGAGTGGATGGATAGATAGGCTATAGGGCTCATGGTGCGGAGGATGGGACTTGAAATTCTTGGAGTGGAGAAATGCAGCATATGAGATGAGTTGAGCTGTGAGAACAACATGGCGGGGAAGAAAATAAGGTTTAAAAATCAATATTTTAATCATTCTTGTTTATGTCTTGCCTATATGCATTTTCTCACAAGATGATATTCGCAACTCCCTCAGAGGCTAAAAGCTGATCATTTAAGAGGTATCTTAAGTCTAGTCTTCACATTTTCCACCAATTTTTTAAAATCCAGTATCAAAACTAGAAGTGAGCATCCTCTCTCTAGCTGGCTCCTACCTTCAGTCAGTCAGTCAGTAAATAGCTAGGGCAAATTCAATAAACTAACACAGTCTGTTCCAAGGACACTGCGTACACAAACTAGCTGACTGTTGACTGGTCCCTGCAAACGCTTAGCACATCCTGCAACAACACTGTTTTCTCAGAGGACTATATTTTTAGCATATACACCCATTTCAGGCCTTACAAATGTGACTGTACAACTATGACTACAGCAGCATATATTAAGGACCGTAACCGACAGGACTCATCAGTAAGATTAATACTAAGCAATTTGGATGAAATTTCCCAAATATGGGATTGAACTAGAAGGATACACTGGCCTGGAGAATACATGAACAATTGCTTCATCTTGAACTACATCACAAAAGAATTTAGAAAGGAGTGGGGGAAAAAAAAAAAAAAAAAGATAAAAAAAGGACAGGAACTATAAAGTCAAAGTGTTCCAAACTAATAATTTTGGAGAAAGTACATTTTCAAATTTTTTATTGATGATTCTAATAAACCTCTAACTTTGACAGAAAAATCTGAAATCAACTGATTCTTTGCAAGACCTTTTCCAGTGCTGAGTAAGTATCTGATGGTGACATCTAAATACCTGTAAATGAGATTGGTATTTACAGTTTGAGATTCTTTGTTCCAAGTATATTTAGACAAAACCATGAAGAGTAGAGATATGAAAACTTATTGCAGGCTTTATGAAGGTGATTTTCTGTTTCCTACCATGGTATTTGCAATTCTAACCTGTATTCCTTGGAAAGAGAGAGCACCTATCAAGCATTTCAATTTCCAAGAAAAAGGTATTTTCAATTATGTCAGTGCTAAAGCTTCAGTTCCCATAATGCATAGCTGTCTCTCAACTGGAAAAAGAAAGTTTTTCCAGTGTCTCATAAACGCATCAACTGAGGACAGAAGGCACATGAAAATAAAATGCCTTAGAACTCTGAAATAAATTGAAATTTCAGAGCAGGCTTTTGATAAAACATAATAGTACTTCAATGTACAAAATGCTCATTTCAGCAGTATTTATAAACAATATAGATAGATTCACACAGTCAAACCTCTTCTATAACCATCCATATATATATGGTATTAGGTTGTCAATCAAGTGTGACTAGAGCAAACTGTTGTTTAATTTAAACTGAAGACGAAAATCAAGTTAGCTGTTACGTATTCGATTACTTCAACTCCATTATTATTTCTTTGCTGAATTATCTGCCTGAAAAATATACATTGCAAAATGTTGTGTATGCACTGTATGGAGTTCTCTGCAACTCAATATAAACACGGTAAATTAATGAAGCCTTTAGGCTTCTAGTACCACATCAGGGCAAAAAACCTAGGGCTGTATGATGCTAAGTGCTGCTCCAGTATAAATTCACCATCAGTCTAGATCAGTCCATATTCTTTTGGCAGATTAACTTCATACCAGTTGATATTACAGCAAATCAGGTACTGCCTGTCCTCTTGCAGCCAAAGTCAACATAAAGCTGTTGTGAAAGGAGAAAGTCAGCATATACCCCTTAGCATGTTCTGCACGGTTCAACAGAAACATGACCGTGTGCCTATGACCAAGACAGATCAAACTGGTATTTGCTGGTAGCACACAGAATCTGTACTGGTAATGACTGGTACCATGATTATTAGTTCTCTTACCTGCAGGTTTGGGTTTTTTTTCAAAATAGATAGCATAATTTGCTGTAATTTTTTATGCCTGAAACTTGCTCATCCCCAAGCCAATAACTTACACATTTTTCTCTCCTACTTGTAGCAGTTCAGGGAGGAAACCTGAACTCAAAAACCTTACATTCTTATTAGAATGCTGATGTTGTGTGACACAGGTAAGAAATGATATTATCATCAACTACACGAAGTCCATGTACACACACAATTTCAGGAAGAACCTTTGTCTACAAATGGAAGGACTGCAGTCCAGCTATTTATTTCATTCAGGAGAAAATAAAATTATGGGTGAGAATATGATCCTTTAGTTTCTCACACAGAAACATCCTTTCTACTACTTACTACTTAAATAGTGAGCAATAAAGAAAAAATAAAGAAAAAACAGAGTAAAAATGAAAAATCAAAAAAATACATAAAAAAGGAAAACTATTTTATTCATTCACCATTAAAGTAATTGCTTGCATATTTAACAAACATATAAGCTCCAAGAACATAATTCATCATGCTTGCTCCTAAGTGATAGAGAGCTAGGTCACTAGAAATCCATATGGGAGGTATATTTATAAGCATGATGACCATGAATGCTGACGTGTCCTAGAGTTTCAAGCCATTTGAAATTAATAAACTTTTTCAGAAATTATATTAAACTATTATTCTACTTTAATTTCAACATCTATTTTTAACCCCTTTTAGTAATACTTAAGTAATCTGATTTATGGTCCTGAAGTTACATTCCTGGATCCAAGCCTACTCTTAGTAACTGGTGCAATTAAATCACCAGAAAAGTAAAATATGAGCCTTTGCCATTATTTGTATTGTCAGGAAGGTGCTACCTAGATAAAATTACTAGAGAAAAGAACGTCTGATCCACAAACAAGGATTACATTCAAAGAACAGTTTCAGGTGGGAAAATGCCTTGAAGAAAAAGGAAAAGGACTATCAAACTGCTCCCTAAGGTCACCAGGACTCTGGAATAGAGAGAACTACTGTATGAAGAGGCATATATATATACATATACATATGTATATGCTGTCTCCCTGTGAAGTGACTAGGATGCTCACCTATAAGAACAGCTAGACTCCAGTACTCACATAAAGGAATATTTAAGTATCTTTTAGAAAGTGGAATACCATCAATGAAGGACAGAAAGAACAACTCACCCCCAAAATTCTCCTGGGCTTTGTTTGCTTTCAAGGGCTAATAAGGTAGATGGAAGATGACCACAAATTGCCATCACAGTTGGAATAGACACACTGCATAGACACACTCTGTTCCCAGTTTCTAAATCAGCCAAATAATTTTGATTTTATTTATTCCCAGTTCAGTTTATATTTAAAATTCCACGATTCAGCTTCAAAACAGTAAGTTCTTTCCTGCCTTTTGTCTTGCCCTCACAGCATAATATAAACCATACTGATTTCCCCCATTTTTGAGGTCATGCCAAATATCCCTTACCTGCTTGCAAAGCCAAACTAAAACATAATCTTACCCCAGTGTCCACTTCAACTTCCAATACATCTTATAGTTAACTGACCTTGTTTATAACTATTTCTGCTTCCGTGCTCAGGATCTTCTTGCAGAAAAAAATATTTTCCATTATTTGCACTTTAGTACATGATATTTATATCACCTCTATTTTCAGTTTGAAGTGAAATAGCTATTGCTCCCAAAAGAGGCAAGTTTTATACAGTAGTATAATGCACCTGCATACAAAATTGCAAGTTGTTTTTTAATGGCTTTTGAAATAAAAACTCCTGATAATTAGTATTTTGTACAGTATAAGTGTTGCTCTTTTTTGTCTATATTCCTAATACTAACATTAAAATACAAAAATTGAACAGCTGAAAACAACTGAGCAAGTTAAATTAATTTTTCACCTTTACAAGTTTCTAACCCATCAAAAACTCTTTCAGGTAATTAATATTTCAACTTAAGCCTCAAAAAAATCTTTAACACAGTTCTGTAATTTGAATCATCCAAAATGAATCTTCTATAAATGACATAATTCACAAAGTATGATATCTATATACAACCTTCTATGAAAGATATAGTTTTTCATTTTCCATAAGAACCTAGGTGTATTTGAAATTTTACTGTATAGCTATAGTTAATTACATTTTCACCATAAAGGATACTCCACACCTTACAATAAATGCGTGGTTGGTGACAAGTTTCTTTTTCTAATGAGCTGGCTGTAACTTTCACAAAAAGTGCTAATAAGTGAGGGAGAAGTACAGCCAGGTTTCTTGGCTCAAAGGAGCTTGAAAGAATTGACCTTTATATCATAGATGACAAAATATCTATGGAGAAAAGGGTAGAAATCAAACCAGGAGGTGATTCCCATTCACTTAACCATTAATCTCACTTCCTTCTTAAGTAAAGCCAGAGAAGTCTTTATTAAGAATCAATGGCAGAGGAGAAAAAACCCCCCACCATGTTAAAAAACAGTGTAAATGAGAACTCTTTAGAAAAGATGGAGAAACACAAGAAGATGAGGATGCAATTGAAGCAAAGCAATCTGTCTTAGTGAAGATAAAACTCTCAGAGCAAAGCAGTAGTTGCAAAATTATCTTAGAACTGAGGAATAGCAACAATTTATAAAAGCCAACAAGTTGTTTGTATGAG
This sequence comes from Tringa tobata, assembly GCA_033628505.1. Taxonomy (NCBI): domain Eukaryota; kingdom Metazoa; phylum Chordata; class Aves; order Charadriiformes; family Scolopacidae; genus Tringa; species Tringa tobata. The sequence continues at coordinate 3,605,360 of JAHREE010000348.1, read as the reverse complement.
AACCTTTGGAAACTTCAGAAGAAACAGGAAGAAACATAGGGAATCCCAAAAGAAAACATTACATCAATAATGGTGAGAGCAAGTAACTCTCGTTAATTCCAGCTATTTAGGCTTTTCCTGAAACAGGTGAAACATTGTAACACAGTATTTTACAGATTCATTGCAATTTTATGTTTACGTACTGCACATATAATAAATATGCAGTTGCATGTGTATCTCCCACTGATTAGGAACTACTGTATAAGGAGCTTGTTTTTATATATATATGTGTGTGTATATATATATATATAAAAAACAATACGCATCAAATTATTCTTTTTATTGAGGCCAGTTCCGTGATCATAACTGAAGAACTAATAGCCACTTCCATGGCAGAATGTAAACACTGATATAACAGAACATGGAAGATCATTCCTCAAAAATCAAGTCCCATATCTGATGAAGATAAGAATTTCTGCTACGCTATTGTGTTTTAATGACTGCCTTTTCTCTTACTATCACCACATATAATTCTGAATAAAGAGAGGTTCAATAAAACCGCTACCATTTCTCTTACCGGAGTGAGCGCTCCTTCTGCTTGAGCTTCCATAGGACTTGTAGGGGTGGCTGCAAGAAGCTGTCCAGCAGCTCCAGACAGAAGTTCCAATTTATCTGTAAGCTGTTCGGAAGCAGCAGGATGACACTCCATGGCTAGAACAAAGTCCACCCCTGAGGTTTGGTTCTTGGCATGGGCACCATTTCCTGCCCAACCACCTTCTCTGGGCTGCTCTTCTGGAGGGGACTCCTCTAGAACTTGTAGTACCTCTGGCTCTTCATCTGAGGGACTTCCAGTCGTTTTGTACCCTAAAACCTCATTTGTCCTGAAGTCCTGCAAGTCCCGTTCCTTATCTATTATCACCCATTCCTTAGAATCAACCTCCTGCCTGCAGGAGTTTAAGTTGACAGCTACAAATCCATTGCTAATAACGCCATCAACATGTTCTGGAGAACCAGCTGACACAGGCTTTGAAGCGTCTGGAAGATATTCTTCATCATAGTGCCAAACATGGTCCGTGCGAGCAGTCACAGGAGCAGGAATGGGTGTTTTCTGAGAATGAGGAGGAACAGCAGCACCAGGCGTCTCTGCCGCAGCATTCAAGTTTTTCTGCATCTTCTCCAAACTTAAGAAAAGATGTTAATATCTGAATTAGTTAAGAATTAAATAATGTAAGCTACATTTGAGGTTTTTCACTGGATATATATACAAATTTACTGTCATATTTTAGAACAATCTACAGTGGTTGAAAGATCCACAATTTGAGACAAATACCTCTGACATCAAGTGAAAACGGGGGAATGGTCTTAGAAATTTGCACCTTTTGTAAGTGCAATCGTAATGTAGCATATTGTACTGTAAATGTCATTACCAAAAGGGAGAACAGTGAGTGGATACCAACTCAGTGGTGAGGCTCCCACCAGATGTCCACTGTACATAATTTATGCTACAAAGCAGAGACTTAGAGCAGAACAGAAGAAAGAGATGTCTCCAGCAGCAGTTAGTAGATGCTTTCAAGAAGCATATTATTGATTGTTTTGACTGATTCCTTATTTATGCAGGATTTTGCCACTATCAGCATCTCATTTGTCTTCTACTGTCCCCACTCAGCCTCTGCCTTTCAGTCACATTTTACTGTGTCCTGCTCTTATTCTTTCTACACATAGGCAAATTGATTGAATCTGCTCTCATACATCTGCCTCTTCTCTACCTTGAAATGCCATTTTAAGATCTCTGTCTTCTACCAAGATTTTTGTATGTTGGTGCAACACCCTTGCTCTTAACTAGTCCTGCTGCATGCAGGTAGATTTCTAAATTTACTTCATAACTCCGCTTCTTGTAGACTGTACTTCTCATGTCATATAATCTAATCCAATGCTACCTCTATTGAGCACCTGATGTCATCATTCTTATTTAGGATGAGTTGTGCTGACTATCAAGAGTATCCCACTGGAGAAAAAGGTAATAAGCATCAGGCTTACACCACTGGGTCTTGAAATAAAAAAATCTCAACTGTGGAAGTCTGACTTTAACTGTATACTAGCACTAATCTTTTTTTAAAGAAGCTGCCAAATAGTGAAATCCATTAATGGAGCAATATTATGAACATAAAGTTAATACTTTGCTGTAGCTTGCATAACCATAACTCAGCAGCTCCATTCCTGGATTTCACATGGCAGAGGAAAGATGATAATATCTTAACTATATGTTCTGAAAAGATATGCATGAGCATAAAATAATTTCTTTACCAGGTCTCAAGAAATTTATCAGTGTCTGGCTTTGACTCCAACGTCAGGCGCTTCTCCAGTTCAAAGCTGTGAATTGAACGTAACTTTCGCACGAGTGGGACATCTCTGTCCAGCTGGGTGGTCTCTGAGCGAACACGAATTGGAGAACCCAGACTCGGTGCATTAAGCATTCCATTCACTGGCCCATGGCTGTTTTCTTCCTCTGTGGCAGCCTGTGCAAAAAGTAAAGTAAAAACATAACTCACTAGAAGCAGTAAAAGAGAGGAAGACAAGGTAGTACATAGTGAATACCATCCGGGTTTTTAGGCTGTGATAAGGCAATTTGTATTTGGAATAGTCATTAAGTACATGCCACTGTTAAGGTAGTTTAGACACACTCTTCAGCGCACACCTACAAAAGACGATACTAGTAACATACTAGTTCTGGGTAGGTCTGAGAACAGGAGTCTTAAAAACCCAGTAATACATTTAAATTTACTCTGATATTTCACACCCATCTCTGAATTTTTTTTTTAATCACAGTCTGAAACCCAGCACTTGGTAGCATCTTCAGTCTGCTTTAAAGTCGAGTGCTCTTATTAAAGAGAGGTTGGCTTCCAAGATGTCTTTATGTCTTTATCCTCTGGAGCATATAACACTGTTATACACTAAATCTACTAGATATTTCTGTGACTTAAAACTATGTTTTAGTCCAACTGCATTCCATCTTGTGTACTAACTGGACATGATCTAGAGCTGGGAAATCCTTAGTTTCAACTAATAGCTATTTCAACTATAAGTAACAGAAATTGCCTTTGTTTAAACCAGAACTATCTCCTTTCTCCCTCCTTGGTAAAAAACAAGCAAGTACATTTGAAAATAGCCACCACGCCTTATTCTTTCCTACAATACTTTTTTTTCTAGTAAACAAGAAGGAACAGCCTCAAAACTAGACAGCTCTCCTAGCTAAAGAACATTTCAGTACCAGATCCCACTTCACGTTCAAAACATTTTTATATCAAGAAACAGGTCTGAGCATGAAATGTTGTGATTGTGATCAAGGGGGACAGGAACCACTTCCCAGAGACCACTTTTCAAAATTAAGCAGCATTCCCTTGTAAAGACCAGTCCATGAACCTCTCTGGATCAGTACAAAGGCATCACATCTTGTGGAGACAAAAACACCAACTGAATTAAATGGACACTGCCAATTACACTGCCAAGCTGTCAACTGAAGAATAACATTAGACTGGTTTTGTGTATTTGTTATCTAACTTCTACATGTGCAAAATGCAAGAAATGTGCTTTGGTTTCATTCAGTGAGCAAGAATCAAAATCCTATCTGAAGAGCATGAATGTGAATAAACTACAAAGACTCTCAAAGTATCAGCAATCTACTATTCATCAAAAAGACCTGATAAAGTGACACAAGTATATACGTGTCACTTACAGTATATATATCAGTCTAATAAAATGTGTTAACTCTACCATAAATCTTGTTTTCTTAGACCATTGTGGCCAATCAATATTAGTAAGACTGCATTATTAATTACATGTTATATGCACTGTGGGGACAGGAAAACGTTCAAAGATGGTCTTCACAATGCAGATTTTTAAGTACCTTACAGATCCCTAGTTTTATTTTGTTTCTGTTCGCATCCATTTCTTCCCAAACATCTTTTTCTTGAGGACGCTGATGCCCAGGGGATCCAGGTAGTTTCTCTGGTGAGACACCAACTGGAATACCATTCTCTCCATCACTGAGCTGTTCATCAGGAAACACTTCATCTGTGTTTTCTCGCAGCAAATCTCCTGGGATAGGAGTGGCATTGGCAATTCTAGAAAAGTAGAAGGTAAAAATGTTGATACTTTAAGTTATTTTCTATTCTATTGAAAGAAAAAAAAGCAAAAAATTACAAGCAAAAGCATGCTTCTGTAGAAAACTAAATCTTGTAAATTATTTAATGTAAAAAAATCCCTGCTTCTTAGCTTTCACAATTTATGTTTCTTTAATTCAGGTACATAACAAAAAACAATCACTTAAAAACTGGTTTTTGAAGCAACTTCTAAGGAAATTGTTAGAGATCATGTCCAGGTGCAACTTCAGTCCTGACTCTTCTGCATGTATTTTTCTATTCAAAAATATTAATGGCAACTTTCATAATATAGTTTCCTTTTCCCCCAAATTTGGTAGAATAACAAAACATACTGTGTGGGGAAGAGAGACCACTCAGCAAACTTTTTTAATCACTATTCTTATCAAAGTGCTATTTTGATCCAATTGTTGACAATCAAAAAATAAGCATAACACTAACAAGACATATTTTAATTAAAGTTCTGTAATCCTATTGATTTCGGCCTAAACAGGGCTAAGGCTTAGCCCAGTATGTGAAACTGAAGCAATGCTATTCCTATAAAGTGAAGAGTCAGAAGGTGAATTAAGTCATTCCTTTACAGTCACCAACACTGTTAACTGCAGCCAAGACTATCAATAACTCCAATATGATGCTCAGTGTGATAATATGACTAAATCATATGCAAAATCCCTGTCAACTTCACTGTGTTCAATACTGCACACTGTACACCTGTGTAATATCAACACCAGTTACTGTCTTGACTGATATTTATTGTAACACTTTTTTTTTTCAAATTACATTGAAATACTGGAAACATAATACATTCTACATTAAATTCTGGTGGTTTTCAGCCTCACTACACTGTCAAAACTCCCGTGTCACAACCTTTGTGACTCTTAGATAAAAAGTTGATCTACTTGAGGCCTAGAACAGGCACAAAGTCTTCCTTCCCACCCGCAAATATCTCTTATATTTTCCGATCCCCTGAGATGAGTATGGATATTATTAAACATGACACCTTGTCTGACTTACTTAATTACAGAAGGTCCCAAAGACCACATTACATATTATTTTAAACATGAACAAAATCTATGTCCAAATTTCCTATAAAGATCCATTCATTTTTCAAAGTTAAGGAAATTGCTGCTAGTAGTTTATTCCAAGCTTACTGAAAACAATGGGTTTATTTCCAGGTAGTTAAACTCAGGATGCATAATTTAGTTTCAGAAAATATGATTTAGCAAAGGATGGACTAGCAAATTTACATGCAATTTCCTGAGCTACTATTTTTTATTGCTATAAATTTAGGACTGCAGTGCTATCTTTCAGAATTGTACAAACAGGAGCCCTAAAAAGGGAAATACTTTAAATGCTCCCAAACCCCTATTCCTCTATTTATCCAACATCCTACAGAAAAAAAACTAAATTACAGAGATAATTTCCCATTGGTACTCTGTGGCTGCTTTTTAAGTGACCACAATGTGCCACATACCCGATTGCAGCCGGAGTAAGACGAGTGTGTAACTGAGGCGTGGTTGAAGTTGTTGTGGTTGTCAGAGAGCCGTCAGTTCCACTCTTCTCCCAGTCAAAAGGGTCACTTTCAATAACCCCAAACGTCTTCATGCTGTTGTCAAACACAGACATGAGAAGCTAAAAATGAAGAAAAAAAGTTAATAAGCTTCATTTTTGCCTAAGAAACCAAGCAATTGAAAAATACTCCCCTGCAATACTTCAACGTGTCTCCTCTTTAAGATTTTGACTGACAACATTTTTCCAAAAAAAGGGACACGGTACTTTATATTAACCATTTCTCATTTTCTGAGGTTTCAAAGTCAAGATATGCAAAATTATGTTTCATTTTTAAAAAAAAACAAAACAAAAGAACAGCAAACACATCTGTGTTTTTATGAGTAAGGAGAGGCAAAGATAAGCCATAGGCTTCCATAAAAAGACAGAAAGACACATACACACACAGGTAGGTGTGACTACGTTGCTGCAGAATAGCATCTAATGCCTCTCCAGTGGAGGAAGATAAAACAGTATTATTTGGTATCACCATTAGAAACCAAGGAAATGAATGAGGAGTAGATAGGGAATGACACCACTTTGCCAATTCATACATTTCTGTCGTTTAGAACCATGTATCATTTACTTTATCTAATGCTAACATTCATCCCACAGAAATATCACACTGAGAACTTTTCACCCTCATTTTAAGCTATGAAAAAGCATCTAGAACAATTTGAGTCCGTGACAGGGAAAGAAATTGCACCTACCTTCCACCCCCTGTGAAAAAACTTTGTCTCATTCTAGTCACTGGTGGGAAGACTGTGTCCATATCACATCATCTCCTGCTCCCTAGCATTTCTAAAATTAATCTTTTTTTTCCCCTAAAAGCTAAAACTCCAGTTTTCATTTTTTCTTCTAATCTAGCATGTTGAAAATTTTTCTCTGGCCTCCCTTTAAAAACACATACTCTTTGGCAACTTAAAGCAAATGGGAGGTTTGGATCATTTTTCTTACATAAAGTGGTCATATCCATTTTATCCCTACTCTCAAGAACCTTTGGTGTGCCATCTATCCTACTCAGTTCTGAAACCCTACTGAACTGCACAAAGCCATAGTTCCCTCTCTGTCCTGTACATATTCCCCTTTATTCTCCTCTTCCTGTAAACATTAAGTTGTCTCTCTGAAGTAATTTTTAAGGTCATTCTCCTTTAAACCTTGTCTACAATTTCTGCTATAATGCAAATACAAACTCAAATGCTTAATGTTGTCAGGAGGCTAAGGCAATGTGTGCAATAAATACCTGAATAAAATAAATATATGACATTGCTAAATCAAAAGTAGATTCTGGGGCTATGTCATGAACTTTTTAGACTGTAAACTCTTCAAAGCAGGGACCTTGACCATGTACATTCTTGTTCAGTGCCTAACCATAAATACAAAGAATGATACCTATCAAAGCTAAGAATAGCATTGCTACAGCAAATACTAGTTATGAGAGAGCAGAACTTAAATGACCATGGAAAATAAAGCACTTTCTCACCACTATAAGTAAAATCACCCTGCTCAGCTCTGAAGCACTAGAGCAAGACTGTGTTGGAAGGCTCGGGCTGTAGCTACTCAAATGTTCCATGACCAACCACAGGACAGTAAATTACTGGGCTGTCTTTATAATGGAGAAACTCTGTCCTGCCATCACCTTAATCCCTGAGTGCACGTGCTCTGTTAGATGTAAGTAGACCACAGAAAAAGGTTTTGCAAAAATATGCCCGTGTATGGTTTCTCACTCAGTAATGACACATAATGTAAATAAAACATATTTACCAGTCTACAATCAAGGTTTCTCTATTCAACATCAAAATTTCTGTGATCAGTAATTTTTACCATGGAAGAAAAAAATAAATCACTCATCTTTAAAACTAGGCTCACAAGACACTCAAAACTTTCTTAATAATTTTTCTCACTTAATTGTAAACAATAGGATAAAGTCCATAGAAATTTGTAACAGAAAAGGAAAAAACCTCAAGGTATATCTTTTTCAGGAACAAATTTTCTGCATTTGTAATAAGATTTTTTTTTACATTCAAATTTCTCTGTCTAACTCTTCCCGAATAGAAAAAAAATTACATCTCTGAACTACAAAGTTTCTGTGGTACTAGATGGCCACTAAAATAACTTTGTGGTGGAACAGTACATAATCACTACCAAGCTTACACAATGAAATCAAAGGAAATTGAAGATGAAACAGCATAACATTCTGCTATTTAAAAAATCAGAAAGACAAAATAGTAAAACTGTTTACCTGGTAATCAGGCTTTGTAAAGTAATCTAAATTAGAAATGTGATCCAGAAAGACGTTGAATTCCTGAGGAAGATGTTTCAACATCAGTCTGTGCTCGTACCTTTCTTTAATGGAGCCCACTTGCTCCTAGGAGTAAATAACACAACAAACATTAACATGCCTTTATTCTCTGCTACAACACATTCTCCTTGTATCTTACAGCCACTCCGTGCGCTACTGCCCAGAAAACACATTACACTGACTGGAGTACTGTGGAAGGCCATCCTACATCAGACAGCAAGAGAAGAGATTCTGCCATAGCCCTCAGTACACTCGCAAAATAATGTACAAACTTCAAATTCAATATGAAAATATTGAATATATGAAAATATGAAATATGAAAAGCCATTTCATTTTCTGCCTGATATCAAGGACTGTCACTAGACACTCCAACCCTCCTAAGAAGCATGTTTTAAAGATTTAAATATCCTGTTGCATCATCGGAGTTCAGTCACTTTTTGGTGTATGCTTTGTCATCACAGTATATTGTGTCAAATTAGTAAATCCTCTTTAGTGTAAGATCAGTAAATCAAAACCAAAAAAGAGATGCTACCTATATACTACATTGTCATCTAAAATAAAACACATCAGAGAGTAACCTTGTTTCAATCTAATTTCAAAAGAAGTTGAAAGAAGTAATAATAGGCTAATTAGATGCTGTTTCTTCACAAACCTCACCTATGATATATGACTAAAGACACTACTGCATACCAACTGATTCACTTCTGTTCATCAGTAAATAAGAAATGCCCATTTCTCAACAAATCCAAATAGGTTAGAAATTCTAAACGTGTGACAGATGAAATCAAAAAGTACTCAAGTGAAAAGAGGAAATGAATAAGTGGCATATACACACTTACTTTTGCATTTTAAAACATTTGCGAACTGGAAGCACAATCTACTTCCTGCCTAGAACAGTTTGTAAAACTTGATTGCGTTTTAGACCGTGACATTAGCAATTAGAACTAACACTAGAAAAGACTAGAAAATGTGATGTTACAATTAATGAACCAGTGACTCTTAGTGGAATCTTTGTCACAGCATTCACTTGCAATCCAGAAGTAAATCTCCCTCATGCTCTTTAGTTTCACTCCTAGGTTTACCTTATCTTTTATTTTTCTCCAAGGCAGTTGCCCAACCACAAACTCCACCAACATGTAGAACAGGGACCAGAGGTCGTCATGCCGACCCATTTCCTGTGAAAAAGAAATACTGTTCTAATGCATCTTACAAATACCTATAAGACAAAATTAAAGATAGACTCTTTACATTCTAGAGACTTAAATTAGCACATATAGAAATTAATATAGTCAACGCTGCAAAGCAAGTTCATATAATTAAATCCAACAACTATTTTAAGTAGAAACATACAAAGAAATCTCCATATAAGACACAAAGAAACAAAACAGAAGTTGATGTGTGTTAAAAATAACATTGCAAATCTCTACACTGGAAGTGCTCTTTATGCAGATTTGTTTAGTGTATAATGCTAAGACGACATACTGGACATTATGTATTTTAGAAAACTCAGTAACTTTTTAATTTATTAACTTGCAATACAATTGAACACCAAAGGTAGCCATCAAAAGCACTGTTATTTCTACAGCAAGTTTTTTACTCTCAACTACTGTAAAGTATACTTTCCCAAAATTTCTAAGTATTAATTTCTATATAATAAACACACATAAGAATACAAAAAAGGAAATCAATAGCAACCGCATTACTGACTGCTTTCAGCTCCATGAGATGGATATGATATGGATTGAGATACTCACTCTGTTTCTATGAGCATTGATTGATGCGTATCGTACTGTTCCTCGAAAACCAGCAACAGCTCGTGGCTGTCAAAGAATAGAAAAAGAAAAAGATTGTCATTGTCAGAAATACACCTGCTGACTACTTAATTTGGCATCTACAGAGTGAGTATGGAGCCACAACAAGTATCATTTGAGACTTTTTTATTTTAATTCACCATGTTTCTACAAGTTCTCAGTGGAAATCCAAGTAGGCACCAGTGACATATGTCAGAGCTTTTAAAACCATCTATTTATGTCAGGTTTTGTTCTCCACAGGCATCAAGTCCTTTTACCTCATCCTTCAAAACAGCTATATGGCAGAACTATTCCTCTTTTTTCTCCAATAACAAAATTACTTCTTGGTTTTAACTAAAGTTTGAGTTTTTAATTCTTACAGGATCTAAACCATAATGATTACTTCCACTTTGCTAAAATACATCAATATTATGTGGTGTGAACAGACAACCAGCCATTTATTGAAATACGCTAGCAACATTTTCAAAAATTATTTTCTGAACTAGCAATCCAATCAATTTTTTGAGAAATTCCAAAAGCAGGGAAAGCCACAGGTAAGTCTCAAAGCTGTGGCTGAGCAATAAATATCCAGGGCTGCACTACAGGCACTAATTAAAACTACTTCTTTCTTTTCTAGTTTCTGAATACCAGCATTTCCTCCCTGACACTCTATATATTGTATGATCATAAGTCAATTGCTGTTTTACAATCACAGAATATATTTTCCCATCCTTCTTTCCTTCAAATAAAATGTTAAAAAAATTACAATTGATAAGTCACAATTACTACATATTTACAATGTTAAAGAAAAAAATATATCAAACCATGGTGTTATTACTTTGCCTAAGAAAGATGTCCAGTCCATGCTACCTTCTTAATTAACCATTCTGTATAGAGAGAACTGCCAGAACTGCTAAATTTTCTTTCTTTTACACACTCTTATCTTCCCAATGAATAATACTTTTTGTTTCCTTTAAAAGTGAATGTGAGAAACTTGAATTATCTTCCTCACCTACTTGAACTTAAAGGGGTACTGGTGATCTGTCTTGTCTGTCCCAGACTCATGACAATTCTTATGATTTTAAAAAATTCTGCACAACGCATTGAAGAGTTTGGTTTGATATACACATAAAGATAACCACAATACAAGATTATTACCCTTTAAAGATAAAACACTTCAGTGTCTCCCTATCTATATACACATAGGTATAATTTCTTCTTATCCACCAAGAGACGCTACACAGAGCCATCGTTTAAGTACATCAGGAGCTGCTATTAGTGTCAGCAACCCTATCAATTAAATCCTGCAGGATTATGCAGTAATGTCTTTAAAAAGGATTCAACAGCCAATATAATCAATGTCTGCTAGAGAGGTACGATGAGAGCTGAACCACTGTTAGGTACAGCGGAGAATATTTCTAGGATGTTCTTCACATGAACAGATTCTCAGATCATATTCCATAAATCTTAGGTTTTGCACGATATCATAAAGTTTAAATGGTGCTTGGAACACATTTTGTGTTCAGGCAGGACAGACAATTGAGTTTTTATCTTGAATCTTTTAAGTATATCATATTCCATACTGAAAATTACCCTGAAATGAAGCATAACACTGTAGTTGCAGAAATTTCACAGTACCGTGGAATTATAAAAAGAATAGCTCAAAATGCTTTGGAACTGCTAAATTTCAGAAGAAACTAAATTTTTTAACAAAGGATTTTACTCTCTTTTTTAGTAGTTCTGAAGATTGGCAAACCATCCAAGTAAGAATAATATAGCATCGCTGGCAAGGCAGTCAAATGTACAGGTGCATTTCCAGAAAGATGCAGTTTGATGAATAGCACTTTAGAAGGGCATTGAGAGCTTAACTTTAAAACACCCAAAAATACATAGTCAGTAAATCCCAAGAGCATAAAGTTTCAGAAGATGAAACCAAATGCTTACTGTCTTTAGCCTCTGGTCTGAATGTTAAACAGGAAGGATTACATTCAGTTTTACTAAGTTAAATATTTCCATTCTTCTGAGAATAATGAAAATATAAAAACTAGGATGAAATGAGGTTTTTATTCCTAGGGTAACAACTTCAATTTCTACTTGATAACTAGCACAAAAACACTCCAGTTGGTTGACAAGGAAATAAAAAATGAGTAAGAAATGGCATAGGGTGTCTAAATTATCCCATCTAGTTTACAAATATTAATAATATGACCTATTCCAGTTCTGACCTGGGGCAGAAAAGTCCATATGAAGAATTTCATTGTGTACCAACTCAATTACTTTTGAATACTAAAGTCACTTTAACCATTCCTAGGAAATTATTTGCCCTAAGATGATTTCAATTATCTGAGACTCACCTGGCTGTGGCGGGGTTGGTGAATAAAAAACATCAAAAAAATCATGATTAGTATTTATATATACTAGTTTACCATTAAATGAATTCTGAATTCTTTACAGGGATATCTAAATCCTTTTACAATCTTGTCTTAAAGTATAGTTTGTATAAATCTGACTTAAGAGCATTATGTAACTCTGTTACATTTTAAGTCACAATGAAAGACCATTTAGTAATGCAGCTGGTCACTATTTAATAGTGCAACAGCAACAATAAATTAATTCTATCATGTCACTAACAACAAGAATTAAACAACAAATCAAGTTTGTCCAATTCAGAATAGAATTTATAGACTTCCGAGCATTTGAAAAACTTCTGAAACTATTTCAGAGCTCTTCATGCGTCCCACAACAGCTTATGTAGCCAAAGAGAAATATTACAGGCAATAATAGCAACTTCCTGAATGATTCACCACATTTTTTTCAAATAAAATCCCCCTCTGCTATTACTGATCTTGTTAATTTGTTTTCAGACACCTCCAGATTTTTCCTATCTGAGCTCATCTGCTACCAACTAGGGGGGTGGGCTGAGTGGGGAATAGCTTTACAGAAACATTGCTTATAGTACTGTTTTCCAGATGCCTTATCTAAGAAAGCTGCTACCACAGCAATTGAGCTTCCTTAGGGCAAAGTAGATTTTCTTGTTGAGGAAAAAGCTTAATAGGTCTGGTTTTTTCCGTCATTACAGGAAATTAAGACATTAAGACAACCAAAAGAATCTACGGCATTTTTGGAGCATATAGCTGTAAAGGGCATTTGTACTAAAGAGATGGCGAATCCCACATTTGAATACAACTGTGAATTCCAGCTCCTGAGCTACTCAGTTTCCAGTCTGGAGTATTTACTGAGCCAATGTGATGCACTAGCTGAAAATGGCAACCGTTTCAAAGCTGATTCATGAGCAGACAAAAAGCCTGGTGGGCTGGAGGTGGTAACAACCTACTCAGTGTCTGTCACAAACCTGAATTTACTGCAGTGAAAAATCACACAGGATAGATCTGCCATGTGTATGTTTGCTTTGCCCTGTACAATCTTTCTTCTTCATTTTATACAAGGAGCAGAAGCAGACATTACTGTAAGAGGAAGACTACCCATATAAGCCAGCTAATGCTTTGGCAGAGAATTTCCCCAGACAGCAAGCAGAATATTGTTTTACTTATCTCCATAAGTAAAAATCTTATGGGAAGTACTGTGCTCTCAACAGATGGGAGAACCGAGACCTTCACATTTAATTGTTTTGTACATATCATATTTAGTATTTATAATGATAATACCATACATTAAAGAGTTGCATGAATCCAGTAGTAGACTTATTTCAGTAGCAGACTTATTTTCAACTAAGGATGAGAATCAAAAGGTCTCAAGCAAGGGAACGTACATAAAATAATGCCCTTTCCTTCTTTTCTTTTGAACTATTCAAAATAATTTCACATAACTCAGAAGATAATTTAGTCCATAGCTCAGAAAGAATTAGAAACTAAAGTGTCTGGTTTGATTTTGGTTTGCTTCTATTTTCACCAGGAAACAAATTCTACTGGACCATACCATCTGTCTGTCCACTGTAATAGCTTTTAATTTCAAACAAACAGGACAGCTCTCAAAGACTTTCAGTTCCTGAAAGTTTAATGAAAATTGGTGATTAAGGGCAGAACCCAAATTAGTACCTCAACACAAGAGGCAGACAGTTAAAATTCAATTAAAATGGTTCACACCCATCTCAACAGACACTGATCAGTTGGTCAATCAGCATGCATTTCAGATGGCAAGGAAACACATATCTAGTCCCAAAACTGTGACTATGCGCTGGTCAGAAAAGTGAGGTGTAATATGAAGGTAAAAATACTAAGAAAGGGCATAAGCAAAAAAACATAGAAAAGCAATAGGTTTCACCATTCATAGAATAATTTGATTTTTTTCAAAGAAAATATCAAAGCTCAGGGAAAAAATTATTTATCTGTTTTTCCAAAGGACTGTTACTATTCCCCTGAGTGTCTATCAGTTCTACAGAAAATAAAGGAACTACTGTATCAGAATATAGAACAGCTATAGAGCACACCAGAAATTCGAAATTAAATTGTTCAGTGATTGTTTGGGTATGATATTAGTGTTCTGCACACCACAGGAAAGGAGCAAAAACTCAATATACCCCAACAATTACAAAGTATTGTATGATGAGAATGAAATCTTTTTCATATCTCAACTATTTATCAACCTGTTCCTTCAGGCAAGATATTAATAGATTGTGTATTCTTTTTATTTTTCACCCAAACACCAGGTCACAAAGAATCTTCCTCTCAAAGAAGAAAATAATGTATGGTTACTTAAGTTTTTCATTTCATTTAATTATTGCAAAAATATTCCATAGAGATGTTACAAAATAATAGCACACCACATGAAATTCATATATCCGTTCTACTTGTGTCACCTTCTAAATCAATTCATAATGCTCTTTTTTCATCTTTTATATTACTTACTACCTGCCTTTTTCACTTTCTACTGTCACACATGAGACAGTGGTCTGTCTCTACGGCACTGGTTTCCTTCATTCCTTCTTTGTCAATAATACAATCAAACTTGCAAGGATCATGTTCAGTGGATGCTGAAAATGCTACATACATACATTAAAACACTGTGCCTTAAATAATCTCCCTCTATGTCCTTGAAGGAGGTTATGGCAGACAAACATCATAAATAGTATTACACCGGTAGATATAACACAGCTGTATCATTATAGCTGCAAAGGTTTGTCACTGATAGGTATATCAAAGCTATGCATTACCTCAAAAACTTTTGAAACCTGGCAATTTAATGGTTATTTTGATCTCTTTATTCAAAAATAACGTCTGCACAAACCTCTCCAAACTAACTCCCCTGTCTTCCTTATAAAGTTATCATAAAGTCAGAAATGGAGCCTCAAATGACTAATTCTTTCAGCTCACACAGATTCCTGCTTATAAAACCAATAAAACAAAGGGTTCTTCACTTAGTCTTTCCAGCAAAAAATCATTTACACATAGGGCGTTTTGACATAAAAATCTAAACCTTCTTCAGTTTCTCCTGGGATTTAAGGGAAAAAAAAAAAAAAGAATTAGGCTTCAGTCTTTGTTGTCTTAGATGACATGAAGGAAAGAATTAAGGAGTATGTATAGGTTATTTAAAAATGAGGCTATGTGTCTACATCTTTCATTGAATGGCTCTGATATTATATAATTCCTTTCCTACAAAACTGAAAGTTAGAAAACATAAAGCTGTAATAATTCATCTTAGACGCTTCAACAGAACTCCATGTATTCAAACAAAGCTTTTTTTCTCTCTAAAGTACTTCATTTTTTAAAAAGCTATAAACTATCAAATGCTTTGCTCAGAATTTAGAAGGAAATCTTGCAAACCTCATCTATTTCCAAATATATATATCATATAGTCTGACTGATGCAGATTTAGTGAAGAGAAGCTGAAAACATAGTTTTAAAATATTTGGTCTTTAGACATTTTCTTTGTTCCGCAGTAGCAAAATGTACAAAATATAATTTTATAGACACAGAAAGGAGAAGTAGGCTATAACAGGAAGGGATAATCAGGTGTCCAAAGAATGACCCCAGTCCTCTCTTCCAACACTACTTTTGAATCATTATTTATTAATAAAAATAATCATTTTAGAAATAACTTACAGTAAATAGTTTCCAATTCAATTTTCAGGAGCTTAGTACATTCCATTTGGCAGTTGAATTACACCACATATTGCTCTTTCTTTTATTTTTGTGCTAAAATAGCTAAACTGATACTGCTAAATGCTGTAAAACACACAAGAAGTGCAACAACATTACTCAAATAAATTAAGATTTACACACTAAAGATTCAAAATATTCCTTTGTTTATAATTTCCTGTTCATTTTATGTCTTTCTGCTGGTTTACAGAGAGTCCAGTATAAAACCATTACTTATTTTTAATGTTTTACAGTCCCAGCTCTCGAATCTTCCCCAAAAGTGCTGAAGAGTAGTGAAGAGATGGTGGTTATTAGGAGGCTGATTTCAAAATACATGTTTCAGATACCTGTCCTATGGTTCAAGCTAAAACTGCTACTTGCCAACTTATTCCATCACGTTAAACTCCTCAGTAAGCTGGTAACAATGCAAAATTGGACATTGTGGCATCATACTCCGCTTCCCTGCCATGTCTTCTTCCTCTCTTCATATAGCTTATAGAAATATTTGTTCTAGTCTATTTCAAGAAGCAGCTGACTCAGTGCAATGCTCTGCAGAGATAGACACTACTTTCAGTCCTGGCCTTCCTTCGTGGCCTTCCCAGGCTAGATAGCCCATACGAAGCTTCACACTAATACAGCTGAAGTACTTCCAGAGTTCAGTGAGGCGTTTGCATGACACCTTCGAGGTTATCACCAAATGTTTCTTATTCTTTGTTTCAGCATCTACTATCTATGCGTCTGCAGTATAGAGGGAATGGAGCAGGTAACTAATGTTCATCCTCAGTCATCCTTGTCCCTCTCCTCCTCCTGTTTTTCCTTTGCACTTCCTGATACCTTATACACTTCATTCCTCTCCCTTATTTAATGAAATCTAATCACAGACCTGGGAAAGAATAAGGGAAAATCTGAAGAGTTAAGTGGAACCCACCATGATCTGGTAAAGATCAGTTGAAAGAATTTGAGAGGGAGGAACTACTGAAAGTTACAAAGCCATTTAATGCCTGACACTAGTTCAGTGTGTTCAGTGCCTTCTTCACATTAATTTCTGTCTTCATTAGAGAAACAATTTAGAAAATAATGAAAGAATTCTGGGTTTAGGATTGCCCAATTATAGACATTTCACCCTGGGAATTTTTAATGCCAAATTTTACCATGCACAGGTCTTTGCTTTGTAACCATTAGTGTTTAGCTGCCCAGTACATCATGCATAGCTTTCATGCAAATGCTGAGGAGGAAAAGCAACTTTTTGTCACTTCCCTGCTCCTGTTGCAAGATAATGACATGTTCACTCAAAGAGACAACTTATGAAAGGTCTACTCTAAAGTATATCAATGTATAAAAGCATCAGAGGACTATTATACAGATAGGAACTTATTCACACACACTTTGCTTCCTCCGTCATCCTTCCCATAATTTGAACCTTTCTGTGACAGGAAGGAGGAGAGAGTAACGGTGTCACCAGTTCGGTACAGCAGTAATGAAGAGAACCCTTTGCTGATCCTGAGCAGATTAACCCAATGGGAGCACGGGAAGGCTCTTGAGTACTTCTTGTGCCATGCCTGAATGGTTACCTAGTTCTTGCTCCATGCCACGAGGTGACTCCATGCTAAACTTAAGAATGCATGCTGAACTATTCAAGTTCATGTTTTTCAGAAACAGGTTAGGAAAAGGAAAAAAACAGCATGATTTTAAGGTTCAAATTCCTCCATGTAACATATCACATATAGTACAATCGCATCTACAACCACAGAAACACTTCTTTGTCGCATTCATCACTCGCGGCCCAGACAACAGCAGCCTAACTACACAGCACTGCAATTCCCCGTGACACATGACTCCAGTAAACTCTACTCACACAAGAGTGACAGTGGAAAAAGGAGTCTAAAAAGAAGTTGTTGCAATAATTGGTAAGGAAATAACCTAAGGAATTATGAAAAATTTATCAAAAAGAGAAGGTGTGTGGATAAATTTTAGAGAATTCTGCTTAAGTTTCGTTGAGAAAACAATATGATTTCATGACAAACGGAAGGTAAAAACAAAATGAAAAATTGCATGGCAAGTTTAAGTGTCAATACATGTTAAATATGCGAGACGGTATAGCTGAGGGGTGCAGCTGAAACACCTGAGGGAAGAGATGCCATACAGAGGGACCTGGACAGGTTTTAGAAGTGGGACTGTGTGAACCTCACGAAGTTCAACAAAGGTCCTGCACTTGGGTTGGAGCAACCCCCACTATCAATACAAGCTGTGGGGATGAAGGGATTGAGAGAAGCTCTGTGAAGAAGGACTTGGGGGTACTGGTGGATGAAACGCTGGACATGAGCCAACAATGTGTGCTGGCAGCCCAGAAAGCCAACCACATACTGGGCTGCATCAAAAGAACAGTGGCCAGCAGGTCAAGGGAGGTGATTCTGTCCCTCTGCTCTGCTCTCGTGAGACCCTACCTGGAGTACTGTGTCCAGCTTTGGAGCCACCAACACAAGAAGGATATGGACCTGTTGGAGTGAGTCCAGAGGAAGGCTACAAAGATGATCAGAGGGCTAGAGCACCTCTCCTATGAGGATGGGCTGAGGGAGTTGGGATTGTTCAGCCTGGAGAAGAGAAGGCTCTGGGGAGACCCTATTGCAGCCTTTCAGTACTTAAAGGAGGGGGCTTATAAGAAAGATGGGGACAAACTTTTTAGCAGAGCCTGTAGCAATAAGCCAAGGGGTAAGGGTTTCAGACTAAAAGAGGGAAGACAGACTTTAGGAAGAAATTTTTTACAATGTAGATAGTGAAACACTGGAACAGGTTGCCCAGGGAGGTGGTAGATGCCCCATCTCTGGAAACATTCAAGGTCAGATTGGACAGGACTCCGAGCAACCTGATCTAGTCAAAGATGTCCCTGTTCATTGCAGAAGATAGTGGACTTTGAAGATGACCTTTAAAGATGCCTTCCAACACAAACTATTCTATGATTCTGTGATTCCAAGATAAGAAGATTTCAAGAGGAAAAATAAATATGACTTTACTTGTTTAGATGTAACATGCAATCCTTGACTAGTCACATCCCTGTGTAATGTACTGTTTGAGATAGAACATTACTGAGAAAAAAAACGCATAAGGTAAATGGCAGCAACAAAATGCTTCTTGACAGGATAAAC
Organism: Tringa tobata; assembly: GCA_033628505.1. NCBI lineage: Eukaryota > Metazoa > Chordata > Aves > Charadriiformes > Scolopacidae > Tringa > Tringa tobata. Next base: position 3,586,346 of record JAHREE010000348.1, on the reverse strand, counting down.
AACCACTGAACAGTACATTTAATGAAGTGACATAGATCATTACCTTTCAGTATCTGGCTTTTAACAGTTTTAGTCAGGTTTGGAAGAGAGGTCTTTTTAGACCAATTAACATTTTAGCCAATTATTGTATGCTTAATATGGAGCACTATCAATTGAAACAGTTCCCTAGAACTTTTTTGTACTATTTAATTATTTTTCATGTAATTCACTGCCATTTAATACTGTACTCATAAACCATGTCCTAGTTGTCCTTGGATTTTCCTTTAATCTGTGTCACTCAAAGCAGATAATATCTCAAGGAACTGCTGAAGACACAATGTATCCTCCTGTTCTTTAAATAAAACCAAAACCTGATAAATCTCACAATTTTCAGGAGTTGACCAAAGTGCTGCCAATCATTTAAATTTAAATTTGAATCCAAATTTTAATCTGAACACAATTCTCAGTAACTATTATTGAACAACTTCAAGGTATTACTTGGGAGTAGTCACTGACACAAATTCTAAATCATCAGTGGCACTGGGGCAGATAAAGAAAATGGCACTAGTTTTACTCAGTACTATCTGTGGATCACTTCTGAGAGTTTTTTCTTGAAGAAATATCAATGTTTGCAGACTGGGCTATAAGTCTGCGGGTCCAAACTGCCTTCAAAGAGGACAAAAGATTTGCAGTCATCTTTTTCTCACAACAGTGTAGCTTCAAAATTGCTCCTTTAGTTCTTAAAATTATCCCACTTTTTTGCCCATCATAAAAAGCATTTAATGGATACAGCTTCCACTCTTTCAGTACCATAAAAACTATGTTCTCTTCCAACCACAGAAATAAACAGTCTGCAATTCTTCCGCCAAGATGACAGGAGGTAAGGTAGAAAAAGGTGGAAGTATCTCCAGTCCTCCACAGCAATCGAGACACTCCAGAATATTAAAAGAAAGAAACACCACTCAATTCAAATGCATAACTGTTCCCAAATTTTCATGAAGTAAAAAAAAAAAAAAAAAAGGATGAATATACAAGAAATGTATACCTTCTACCCCTGTATTCAAATGAAGTACAATAGACTTCAGAGGCTTCCAAAATGTATTTAATACTCTGCTTTGATATTTACCAACACATTTTTAAGGTTTTATCTAAACACTACATTCTTATGGATAGCTTTTCAATTGTGTTTTTCCCTAGCTTTGTCAGCTCAGCTTGCGTACATGTCACACTATTTTCTTTGTAAAACAAATACAATTCGGTTATTTGTAACTTCAAATCCACATAAATAAAAGAACACAAAACTCAGGACTGTCATAAAACATGATGGTTGAATTTATGGATTTTTAAAGAATTATGACCTCAAACTCATTTTTAAAGGTTAATCTGTCTAAGAGCAAAGAGCAGCAGCTTCTTTTTTCTTTTGCTTTCTTTATACTAAATTTAATAGTACCTCAAAGCAAAGCTGTGGTTAAAATTAACTTTGAAACAGGAGTAACAACAACTACCCATATTAAGAATGCAAATGTCCTTCAGATTTTGACGCTCGAAGTTTTCTATTTCTGTACCACAGCCGATACCTTCACTTTCTATCATCACCATGTAAACAGAAACACGTAAACTGAAGGCTGTATGAAGTTAGGTTTACATTCAAAAAAGAATTTATTTTTTGCCTCAAGAAATAACAGATGCTAGTACTACTTACTTGAGCTACCATTAGGACAATGGGAAACAAAATGGTAGGTAAAATAACCCTTTGACAACTCTCAAAACCCAATAAACAGTAGACTATGAATTTCATTAATATACTAAATTTGCATCCTGCTAAATGTATTTGCCTGATAATTAGAGAGAGTGTCCCCACAATTAAATTCTAATTACCCCGCTTTGCGGTAATCAATTCTGATCTACACCATTAATTCAATTATTGGCTTCCTCTCTCCAACAATTTATTCCTCTGCCTCTGTTTCCTTCTTCCTTCTTTTAACAGCCTACACCATCCCCAGCAGCTTTTCCTCTCCTTCCCACACACATTTCTCTCTCTTCCGAGCTCTTCCATCACCAGACACGGCTCCTCCTACCAATGAGTGTTTCCTTATCAACTTCCATTCTAGAATTCAATTCTACGTCTACCCCAAATACCTGCATCCCAGTATAGCCCCCAACACGTAAAATTTAGTTTCAGAAGTCTATACACGCACACACTACTGCCCGTGTTTCCATATTCTTTCATCCTATTCCCAGCTACACAGAAAATGTTGTTCGAGGTTTCCCAAAAGTATTTGTGGTCAAAATACGTTCCAAGCAAACAAAAATAAAATGGACAAAGAGCAAGGGTTCAAGAAGATTAATAATGCCTGAACACAAACATTTTCACTACATTAAATTGTCTCTCAAAATACGTCTTCCCATAATTTTCTGAAAAGAACTCTTAGTCCTCTTTATAAAGAGGGCTGATATCTTCCCATGAGAAAAATGATAATTTTAAAGTTACAGTCCAGATAACGATTATGGAATACCAGAAAAGATTAGTTCTTCTCTAACACTTGCTGTATTACATTTATCATCAATTCTATCCCTTTTTACCAACTTTACAACAGATTACTACCTACACAATCAATGTGTAAAAATAAGACTGAGAAACTCTGCATTCACTTTGTAGGGAAGGGAATAAAGACAGTTACAACTGAAATATTTGAGAAATACACTGGAGATGTGTTATTTGTTTTCTGAAAAAGAGTCCTGATATTGTTGGAGGAAGAAACTATATAGTTCTGCAGAAAGACTTAGAAGAAAAAGGCTATTTCAGCTGCAATGTGGGAAAAGAAGCTTATGTAAAAAAGCAAAAAAGGAGATGACAGAAGTACAAGGGAAACCAAGAAGAATAAGGAAGAAATTTGATACTGGTTTTCCCAAACAAAAAACATATGCTTCTATGTTTATAGCAATTAATTTATTCCCAATTTTAAAAACTAGTGGAACTCCTCTGCTCTTTAACACCATGCCATCCTTTGTATTGAAAGCTTGGGTCAGACGGAATGAATGACCCAAACAACACATCATTGGCTATTTCCCTGAGTTAATAAATGAGGAAAGCCTAACTGATAATTAAGAAAAGAAACAGACACCTCATGTGAATCACTTCTGTCCTTCAGATACATAAAAATCAGTGTATCTTGTAGCAGTTCATATTAAAAATGCTGTTTACTGACTTCAAAAGCTTAAGCTTTGTGAATATTCTGCACTTTTCTTGCAAAAGGGGGTTTGATGGATACAAAAATATAGGAATAAAGAAGACATTAATACCTACAGAAGCAATTTCTTAGATTCCATCATATTCTTCGTGGATAAACTACAATATATCTCCTTCAAGTCTTATTTTTTTACTTTCATACTGTCATCTGGCTGCTGCAAACCAAATGAAGGTCATTTTAGATAATCTAATCCAAGGGTGAAAAATCATGCCATTGCAAATCCCACTGGAGAAAAAACAGTGAAATGGGCTGAAAACTGCTTGCTCCTCAATTCTGTAAACAGACAGTCCACATGTGAAAATCTAAAATGCAATGAAAAATACAGTAAGCACTGCAAGTGCTGAACACACGAATTGCTCACTTGGGATTTCTTTTTCTGTTCTTTACATTTTACTTTCTGAGAAGCGCTTTATATTAAACCCGCATTTTTCAAAACAGTATTTAAACAGGAGCAGCTACAGCTGAATGGGCTCCTCAGTCATGGTTTGAATGGTGCTAAATCAGCATGGAGTCAGACAGTAAGATGGGTAGTATGAAGATGAATGAGATCTCCAAAAATGATACTGAGATGTCTTAGGATCTGACAAGCACGACAGCAAAACTCTGGGGGGTCCTTTAATACAGAAGTATGACTTGAACCCTTCATGAAATTAGTTGACCTGATCTTCAAAAAAGGCTTTCTCATTCTAAGCCTCAGCCTTGACCATTCTTCCAGGTAAGAAGTCAAAGGAGACACCGTAACTTCTCAGGAAGAAAATAACAAAAAGGCCACAAAAATTCCTCCCTTCAAACCTGTCTATAAGAAACAACTAATAACAGTTAACGCGAAAATGCAATGTTGAAACTACTTTTTTCAGAAATTCAAAATAACAAGCCAGTGACATGTACACAGAAATAACAAGCCAGCAACATGTACACAGCAGACACACAAATGTGCAGGAGGGCCAAGAGGAGGACGAGACTTCCCCCAAAGCCTGAGGTGCCCTTGCAGAACAGCTTCACTGCTCTGCAGGCTGAAGAGGAAAGAACAGTCACATCAGGAGCGATGCTGGAGCTGAGGAAGGCAGCCCGATCTGCTCCCCTTATAACAACTAGTGCAACACCCAAAAAGAATACATTCATACAGAAATGAAAGTATGCGCATGTCATACATAAAGCACTGTCAGGATATAGAGACATACCTAGGCTTCCTGGCAGTTTTGGTGGCAGGAAGATGGTATCATATGCAGTGATTAGGAACAGAAGCAGTGATGGGTGGTTGGCACAGGAGAAAGGAGACTAAGTTTGAATTCATCATAAGATATTCACAAAGATACTAGAGACAGATGACACAGTTTTAGTCTGAACAAAAGGAAACACTATTGGAACAGGGACATCATGAATGAGAATCATGTGCCTAAAGATAAAAAAAATGTTTATGAATGAAGCTATCTGAAGGTAGAGGGGGAAAGGAGGGAACATAAAACTAGAGAGGGATACACTGAAGAAAGACAACTAGAAATTAAAACGTGAAAGAAGCTGGAGCTAGAGTAAAGTCAGATAAAGGAACACTGTCATCAAAGATAAAGATGCCGAAACTATGTGGATGCAGATTTAAGACTTGTGTTAATGGTAAATGGAGAAAACTGAGTAAAGGAGAGAAAGCTAACTAGAGTCACAGAATATGAAAGCTAGTAATGTTGAGAAGAAAAACCAGCACAGGAGAAGACGTCAATAGATGGTATGTTGTTAGCACATGAGCATGGGAGAAGCTATGAGTTAGTTCTGATGGCATAATTACATAAATTTTAAAGTTCTGGATGCTAACATCTGTAAATAAAGACAAGGTAAACATTTTCTTTCAATTGCAGACTAATCTACCTATGCAATTTTCTTTGCAAGCTTGATTACATCATGAACCCTAGATAACTAATGCTTTTTTTAAAAAAATATTTTTTAACAAATAAAATAATTTCAACTTCCTAATATATATGATCCACTATTAATTTCAAGGCACAATGAACCGGAGTAGCTTTATCTGTTGTGAACTTTGTAATCAACACTACTTATGGCAAACAACAGCAGAAGAAACAAAAGAGTGAGATAAACCTTATTTTATTTCACAGTACATCATAAATTAAAATACATTGTTATTCTAGCTAATGTGTGTATGTTCAGAAACTAATAAACTAACTTCCAAATTATGTTTGGAAATTAACTAAGAAACTAACATTCAGTACGGGTCTATACACCACAGAAATACTTAAAGAGTGGCCGACATTTTCCATATAAGATCCTGCATTCAGCAGCTTGAAACTTCCTGCATATTACCAATTTAAGCTGAAATTCTTCATATTAGATGACTGGTTTGTAGTTGCATGCTTTTAATTCAGTAAATCATTTCAAACTGTTCTTGAATGCAGTTGAAACAGAAGTTTGTTTTGTTTATTAACCCCCACAATAATCTGCAGGAAATCTATAACCCCAGTGTGCCTTGGAATGAAGACAAACAAGGAGGGATCTGAAAGAATACCATGGTGACGTCAAGGAATATTCTACTAGCCATCCAAAACTGATTATGCCTGAGCTTTTGAGAAACTAAATTTCACACAAACTCAATACAGCCTTGTTTGAATCAGGCATCCAAATTCTTCAAATGTTCTATCTGTCATGAGGCATAATTCAATCCAGAGCTGCAATAGCTCAAATTTCTTTTCTCTTACTCCTTCAGAATGCTTTCATGTTTCATTGTGGTGCAAAGAAAATGAACCGAGAGCAAAGAAAATTTCACTCAGTTGCTTTGTACTGTTCCAGTTGGCACCAAAATTGCAAGGAGAAGAGAAATTAGTCTAACTAGAAGCAAAGCAGTATGAGGAGGTGGACGCAGAAAGGAAAGCAGAGGCGAGAGACAAAATAAAAGATTCAGACTAGAATAAGCACAGGCTTAACAGAAATGCAGAAGGGTCTGAATGGACAGTTGAACGTATCAGTAGCCACCAGCACATATATCAAATACTGGAATAAAACCATGGAATCCCAAGTTTTAAAATTACTCTTTTTATAACAGATCTGAAACAACACCACCTTATCACACTGAAGTCATACAAAACTCTGCTGCATTCCTCTGTCTTGGTACAACATCCTGGAATTAACTAAGAGTCTAACCTTGGGTAGCTTAATAGTTTGATAAATTTCTCATTTCCTCTTTGCTTCTTGACCTGATCGCACAAAATATGCGGCCTTCCTCACCTAAGGGCCTCTTAAAAACTTCTTGCTTCAACTTCAGTCAAGTGAATACTACCTATATTAACAGTAAGATTTGTAACATAAAAGCGATGATAATTTATTCTTGTAATTTCCTTTAAGCTTCAACGCTCTTGCCAGTCTAAGTTGCATTTTGTCAAAGAACTACACCACACCTTTCTTCTCTACCAATCTTGAAGCTAACTCAATTTTTTTTGTCTCCACCTGTTGGAACACATACGCCAGCCAGTGGTGCTGGCCAATGATTTCTGGAGGGAAATACAGTCCTGTCATAAACTTTCCTGCTTGCAACAGTATCCATATAAGCCTCCTCCATCTTTTTGAGTTGAACAAATAGATTTAGGGCCTCCAGGAATTCCTTAATGATGGGGCAAATACAAACCTGCCAAAGGACTAAAACCTGATACTATAATTTCTAAAACTTATGATTCTTTTAGAACACATCATGGAAATTCAAGGACTCAGGGACGATATGTAAAATCTCAATGGGACTGCATTCTTTCTGCCGAAGTCAGGTATATAGAAAATTAGGCTCATCATAAAAATCTAATAACCAACCTTAACTAAGGAACAAGTTCTTACCAATAGAGTACTATGTTTTTGGGAGAACATGGTTTTACATTGTTCCAGGTTATTTGCAGTATCTGCTGAAGAAATCTAACGGAGTTTAGAAGAAGGACAGCCTTAAGGAGAAGCACATAGCACATTTAATGAAAATATTAATAAATTTTATTAGTATGGTTTGCTATCTATACAAGAGCCACTTCTGACTATTAAGTACAAATAAAAGTACTGTTTTTTTTTTTCCCCTCACCATCACCCTACTAATATGGATTATGCTGTCAGAAAATTCTGAACAGATTAAATTGAAGAATTACCTCAGTTACATTGTAGGGCACTGCAATGAAAAACAAGAGGCAAGAGCCAAGTTGTTACAAAAGAAAGAAGAGCAGAAATATTAAATTTTCTGTTGTTATCACCTCTTTTTTCTGAAAATACTACCAGTGGTGTGTATACATATAGAAATTACAGAATCCTGAGAATTGTTTTTGAAATTACAGGTCAGTTAGAAAAACATTATAAGCAGCCAAATATACAGAACACAACAAGAACATTTAGAAATAAAAAAAAAAATAATATTAAAACTACTTAAAATGTTTAGCTCACCTATCCAACAGCAGCAGCCACTCTGTTGGTCTCCCCTGTCTTTGCTTTCATTGCAGTGTCCAGCATTATGGCTGAAGGAATAGAGTACAGCAGAACCCCACTAATTTGCCTTACTCACTCATATACCTCATAATTTGCACACAAAATTTTGCCACTTTTCCAAATTCCTAGACAAAATAAAATTGAAAATCCTGTAGATGTGGCTTCTACCACTCAAATTGCATCGCATTAATAAATACGCTACACAATATTGACTAGTACACTATGTGGTATCACCATAAAAACGTAAACTAGCTCAATAAAGGTAATAAAAAAGATGACTAGTTTAATAAAGAAAATACGTTTCTTTAAAACACCACCATGTACCATGGCACTGACCTGCCCATTTTCAAACTTTGAAATTAACAAAACTGACTGCCCGGCAGTGAATTATGGAGGCTCTACTGTACTTAAAATTGTAATGTCCTCATTGATAGGCTTTTATCTACAACTTTCTTCAGACTGCGTCACATGGGAATACCTCAACTACACTCAACTATGTCCCATTAAATATTATCATTAGTATCATATCACTTTTTTAATTATTCAGACTTTCAGAAGATTATATATTCAGTTTAGCGTTTGACGTTTTTCTCCTACATATTTTTTTTTTAATGCAATGTAATACCAAGTGAAATTCAGCTCTGGTGTATTACTCTGATATTTAATGAAAACTTATTTCTCACTTGATTTTCCAAACCAAAAGATAGGTTACCCCAAAAAATTCATAGACTAGACCTCTGCCTCAAGCCAAAAATCTGAAACCTGATTCATTCCTGACTGCCAATCTTTTAATCTAATCAATAAATCACATGACATTTCTGATCTGGAATGATGTTTGTCAAGTTTATATCAGTTACCAGTTCAATGCAACTCCCATACTTCTTCAGGAAAAAAAAGACAGCATATTACCACATTGAATGAATCAAATTGACAACTATGAAAAAATATCTTACTGGTCTGACATCCCCACATGAGTTGGTAAATTGTCGTGCCAAGCCAAAATCCAGCATATAACACTTTCTACAGGTGCTAGGAAAACGTCCCATTGCGAAGTTAGACTAGGAAGAAAAACAAATACAGATGGATATATAGATATATACATCCACACACATTTCAATACGTGCACGTATTAATGAAGTGACACAATCATAGAAAATCCATGTTCTACTTCTTTATCCTTCCTTCCATCTTTTCAATTTTACTAAACCCCCATTAAATTTGAAGAAAAGGTTAAGAAAATCAGACATCCATCTTAGCATATCTGAATAGCAGCCTACAGGGTCCAAAGAAATTGTCATCTTACTTCATCCTTCAGAATGTATTTTCAGCAAGAATCTTCCAATCCTGCCACTCGCTCACATGTTTTGATTTGGACATTCCAAAAAACTACCAACCTAGGGTCTAACAAGTTGATCTAAACAAATGCACTAATATCATATATGCAGAACTCAGAATAAAGAGTGCAAACTGCCTTTTCCTTTTGATGGGAGGGGGAAGAACCAGATTTTAAAAAACAAAAACAAAAATAAATTATCCCAAAACAACCAAACAGTAAAAGCTGGGAAGCCACTCAGGACTTAATTCTTTTTGGAAAACTTCTGTAAATTTTCTTATTTGCCTCTACAGATTAACATTCCATGTTAGCCCTTTAAAAAAAAAAATTAAAAAATTCTTCAACACTGCTAGTTTATGATGCTTGAACATGTTGGCTAAATCAGTTGAAGTATCTCCCCACCAAATCCCCTTAACATGGATTATGTGATATAAAAAAAAAAGATAAAGCTAAAAACAATTTCTGTGAAACAGAACTGAAACTACACCTCTGAGCAAGCTGGAAGCTTAACGCAACTAACTCTAGCAAAACTACTTTTCTTTCTCCATTAAGTGCAACAGCAGTACTGTTCTAAATACATCTGAAATTCACTGCTGCTTCAATGTCAAAGTCTGAGAGTAAAAACCAATCGAAACCACCAATTGAAAGGAGTGTGGTCAACATTATTTTCAAATAGAACAGAATTTCAGCATAGCCTAATTCATCATGAGGCAAATAACAAACTAAGGACTTCAAGATTTCAGCTCAGGTTACACTAAAAGCAAGCTTTATGTTATCTGGAAGATAGATAATAAAAGATAAAATGGACTTGTATAATCAAGCCAGGAAAACTGCATGCTAGAAAGCAATCATGCCTTCTTTTGCATGTGTAAGTTGCAACATAACTCCTTAAGGGGAAAAAAAAAAATAAAAAATCTTTCTTTTATTAATCTAACATATTGCTTCACACTGCTGTTCATCCTGGCTCACCATTTAATTTTCTGGGGTTTTTCCATCCCCTAACAGCATTCTCCATTTCCATCCTATTTGAGTCCATAGACTCCAAGACACAGCTAGATAACAAGATGTCCCAAATCCATCCTGCTAGCCAAAAAGGAACACATTTCCCATTCAAAACTGGAATTGTTTTAATCATTAAAATTTTGCGCTCCAGCGAACTCTTTCCCACCTATTTCACTTGACGTTCACTGCCTCTGTGTCCTTTCCCTATCAAATGAAGTCTTGGGGACGGGTCAGAGAGAAAAAAACTTTTATAAAAAGTTGCAAGGAAGAAGAGATGAAAACGAAAATACCCCAATGGACAGAAACTCATCAGAGGCTTTCTGTAAACATCATTCAGCTGACAGAAAATTTACCTATATATGTCAGATAGAACCAGCCCTATTTGCATCTATTAGAAAACACAAGATTTGCTTATTTTTTTTTCTCATTTACAAATTTTGAAAGTTCAAAGTTCCAATGACATTTTTAACATAGAGCAATATTAAAAATAGCTGATGGAATTTCAAGAATAAATTCAAAGAAAACCAGAAAAAATAAGAGCAAAAGCGTGGTGCTATCGGGAAGGCACTGCCCTCATGACTTCTTGACAACACTGATTTTATTAAAATTGCAGCACGAAACAATTGAATAGTTTTCTCTTAGAGTCTGTCTTTTCTTTCCTTGTTCTTTACATTAAATACAAAAAAATTCTATTGAAGAGCTTACAAATACACCCTACAGTTAGTACCTATTCACTTAGATTTATTACGTGAAGATATTAATTGCCATTAGCCAAACTCATTATATCATATCTCATGGCAAATACTCTTGATTGCATGATGCTACAGATAAAAGTTGGAAGTTTTGACCACATAAAATTGCAAGGAGGCCTAAGTAACCGAAGACAATGATGATAAAGACTAAAGTTATTATTGTTGCAAACCAACAATAATTAATAGAAAAAATCCACCCTGATGAATAAACACTTGATTTTTTTTCCCTTCTTGTTTTTTTCATTTTAATATCTCGTATACAACCTATTCTTATATATGCAGCCATCCAATGACCACATCTTACTTGCCTATTTCGATTTAATGGGCAGACTTACCGGTTTTATGTCCCTGTGCAGGAATCCCACAGAATGAATGCTTTCAATAGATTCCAAAATCTGCTTCCCAAGCCGCAAAGTGGTGCTAATGGTGAACGTTCCTCGAGACTGGCTACGACGCAGGTCTGCCAAATTCCGACCCTGATCAAATTAAAAGGATATTTTCATTAAAAATTACTATTACCAAGATTCACAAATAGTGTAAAGTCTTCCTACTTCTTTAGCTGTTCATGGTTAACCATGCAACACTCTCATTACAAATCTTCATATTCCAGGATAATAAATCTCACCTACATGTAATGAGTCCCTGAGCATCTCAACATTAAATTTAGAATCTATTTCTGAAAATATGAACCTCAGTATCTCTCTACTCCTAAATAAGATGGACCAAACTAATCTCTATTAAAAAACTAATAACGTACGTTATTAATGTTATAAGGCTACTGAGAAAATGTTCACAAAATACTTCTTTACACTCACCTCTTTAAGGAAAGGTACATAATTTATTTAATTATACAGTATAACTTAGATGACTTAACCATACACATGAAAAATATACTATGCAAGAAATGCGCCTCCATGACATCACAGAACTGTTGGTCTGTCAAAATAACATATGAGCAACAGTAGGAACTACAGTGCACTTCTTTTTCCAGTATTCATATTCAGCAAGATGATAAAGGACAATAAGCCCATAACTTTAATTGCTAATCACCCACTTTACCCCTTTGCACCAGAACAAGTCTTTCCGTACAGTGACGTCTTTTCTTTTACTTGCAAAGGGTATTTTTACACTTTCACCAAAAAAGTCAACAAAAATGCAGAGACTAATATATTATATTTTAGACTATCTTCAAGTGAAGACTTCAAAGGAATGCGAATTATCTCAGAAGACATCACAGTTCACTCTTTCAACAGTCAGGCCTTTCTGAGGATGCAAACTCTCTCCTTTCTGAGAGAAAGGATATTGAAGGAAAGGATATAAAAACATATTCAATTTAGGTTTGTTTGCTCACTACTACATGTTCATGATCTTTGTTGACTTTTTTAATTTGTCATCCTCTAAAATTTTACTGGTATTTTCATATATGCTTGGCTAATAAACCAAAACACACAAGCAAACTTTGAGCTCCCTTTGATACACTGACCTGCAACTGCATGACCACATAGTTAAATCTGTCATTCCTTCCGCATCCAATGAATCTACAGACATGATCTTTTCCTGAGGAAAAAGAAGCAAATTGGTCAATAATAATGAAATTCTGTGGTTTATTCCTTTAAATAGCTAGCAAATTACTGGCAGAAATAGTTATATTTCTTTAGAGATCTTTAACAAACTTAGTTCCCCAACCCCACAGTTCAACAGCTGCAAAGCCAATGTCAGTTCTGCTCCCAATAGCCCTACCTCAGCTATCACTCTTCCCTAAGAAAACATGCATGGCAGCATGCCTAAATGTCCACAAATTTGAGGCATTTTGGATTGGGAAAAGGTTATTTTCTTGCTGACGGCTTGTTACAGACAATATTCCTAGCAACCATTCCTCTTTTTCTATAGGCTGCAGCTGCTGCAATGAAAGGAAACAGTAGTAGTTACCTGCAGGTCATGTTTTGTATTAAAAAACTGTAGAAAATGTAATGTAACTAATCCGATTTATGAATATCTTTTTCTAGAATATGATCTTTGCTGTTTAGCTACAAAAGACAAATTCAGCTCAGGTACACTGAAGCGGAGATAAAAAAAACTGTAGTAGTTAAAAAAAAATAAAAATCACAGTTTGGTTTAAGCCAATTTTCTTCAAAGCCTGTGGAGGACAAGAGGGCTGGTCAAAAATGATCTCCTCATTATCCTGCAGTTGTTAAGTCAAAGCATAAGATTCTCCAGGTATAGAAAAAGGCAAGCTAAAGACTGCAGTAGGTAAACAGAAGGGAAATGCAACCTCATTGTCATTTTGGCATCTGTATTCATCAACTTGGAGACAACCTGGGACCCCTTATGAACTCACTCTATGACACAACAGGGTGCCTTAGGGTTTAAGTCCCTCAGGCCATTTACCTGCCTTTCTGAAACCACAGAAGCTACAGCCAAGAGAAAGCTGATGGTCACAAGTGGCCTCTAAAGCTGTGTGAAATTTTTGTCACCTAAGGTTTCTGTCATGAATTTCTTTACCCTTAGGATTACCTGAATGTCATAAATTTTTTTCAAAAGAAAAAAAAGAAAAAAAGTGATAGGAGAAAAGCAATTTAAAAATTAAAAAAAACATTACTGCTTTCAAAACACCATTCCTGCCAGCTACGGATCTGGGAGGACTTTTTGTTACTACTGCACTCACAGCTCCATCAGCCCCCTAGAACTTAGCCCTACAGCTTCTGAATATTTTCACTGCACTTGACAGAAAAGCAGTTGCTTGTTTATTGCTTCCTCAGGAAGCTCCCTGCCACATAGAATTAAAACAGATAGGCCCATTTAAACAAAGAAAATGGTACAGCATTCATCAAAATAATTTAATTTAAAAGAATTATTTTAAAAGAAATCTCTACAACTTCTGCAAATACGTAAGCACTAAGATGTAAATATCACTGCGTTTCCTCCAATTTTTCCTTCCATCCATTTAAGTAAGACAGGCAATATCACAGACAGTATAATTTTACGAAGAAAAAGGATTTGCAGCAAATTTGTCAAGATGGAATTTTGAATATTCATTGCTGCAGTTTCCAGTTAATGAGATCTCATCTCAAATATTTATGATTCATTTTACTGCCACAGTGGGTACGCTGAGGGAACATCTTCAGAGAAACATATTAGTCAGATTTCATCTGACAAATTCAGTAGATGTCCAAAACTCGGTTTGGTCAGAGAAACGCCATTTTAACTGAAACAGCAACTCCCGTTGTGTGGGAAATTCTTCAGAAACAAATTTTTATGAAAATCTGAGGAAATGGGAGAGGACAGAAGTAGGGCCTGTACACCTTATTCAAATAGTATGACCCTCTGCCACTCCAGTGTGGCTATTCACACCTACTACACCTTTGCAGACAACTTCAGTTCCTTTTCCCTCAGCAAGAAAACAGTATTTTCTCACACCTGTGAGCCACATGGCTGGGGAGCAGGGGGAGAAGATGATAATAACAGGCTTCAACAAACAACTACGCCCTTGAAAAACTTCCTAGGGAGGGTATGAAGCATACATGCCATTCCCCAGGCTGCAGTGTATCACTACAGCTGGCTTTTCAGCCTACACCAGACACAACCCATCGCTGAATTACGGTAGAGAGCTGTAAATGAGTGAGGGAGAAGCCTGCGAGGTTGTGTGAGACAGAAACCAACTGAGTGAGTCTCACTCTCACCGAGTGAGATGTGATAAATCTGTCTTCTCCCATCTGACTGTGGGAACAGATGGCCTAACAACATGATTAAACAAAACAACCATCTGTTGCAGCAGATTTCTTAAGAAAAAAAATAAAAACAAAAAAAAAAACCCAACAAAAAACCCCAGAGTTTAAAGAGTTAAACAGCATTCTGACAACAATAATTAGGAGATAGCACTGTTGGCAGATAAAAAAATTAAAAATTAAAAAAAATAATAAAAGATGCAAAGCTGTCATAAATGGTCGTACCAGTGAACATGATCCTCTTTCATAATTAAGAGAGAAGTCATACAACTAATCACATATTTAAGCATGTTTTGTGAGATGAGGGTCTTAAAAGAGCTTCTTTGAAGTTTTTCATTATTCACTGCAGTGCATACCTACAAAGTTGCGACTCGTTTCACCCCTACAATGAATGACCACACTTCTTTAATTTTTAAAATTCCTGAAGTCAAAAATAATTAAAAAATAGTACATCCCTACACTTCTGCCAACAGCTATTCTCACTTCAGTTTCACAATTTCTGTGAAATAAGATTTTAATTCAGAAACACTGGAAAGCATATTTATAACCTTGAGAACGTGCCTAGCTCTAGTAAAGACTGGAAGAGCTGTTTTGCTGGATTGAGACATATTAAACCTGTTTATTTAATTATTTCCTAAAAGCCTGTTTCTTTATAATTTTCCCAGAAATTGTGTATGATAATAAACTTTTTTAAAAAGAAAACAAACAGATCCACACATGAAGAGAATTCTGAATGACGCTGTCAGCTCACTCTCATTACACACCATTCATAGGTCAAACTTTTCAAGTATTTGCAAGAAAAAGGATATTCATGACAATTAAATTCCTTCCTCTGATTTATGTCCAAGGTAACTAGAACACCTTGAAAGTAAAAGAACATAAGCCCTCTGAGAAAAGGATAATAATTATATACATACATATATATATATACACACACATGCCAAAAAGGGATAGAACAAGACAAAAGTTGGCCTCAGAGGATGTATGCTACTAGAAGGTTGTTACAAAAATATCCTAAAAGTACTGTTTACAATTTCACCTGCTCTGAATCTGTATGAAAAAAAAAACTTGTCAAAAATAAGAAAATTTTCTACATTGTAAATGAATATTTAATAAAAAATATTTTTCAAGAAGCAATGATAAAATTGTTTTCTACTCCCCATTTTTGTCCATTTTTCTTGATTTTTTCTCTGCATCAAATTTTTAGTTCTTGCATACTGAAAACTTGGGAAGGTAGAAAAATTAATAGAAATGGCTTATAGGAGCCAAGATTTTATGTAAACCATAAAATGGTCTCTACCATAGCCTTATTTAATGAATGTCCTTTAAGCATGGATAAAAATACATGCATGTAAAGATAAAGTTACATATCTGTGCAAACTATAAATCTCAATATATGCAAAAGGTTCATTCTTGACCAGTCTCTTACTGTAGTCTCTTTCCTGATCATCTACAACATCCCTTATCTAAAACCAGAGCAGTTACACTGTAACATGGAATTGGACAGCAATGACAAAAAGTCACCTCTAGTGTTACTATCATGAAATCACCAACTTTTTTTTCTTTCTATTTTTTAAACTGTACAAGAGAATAATAACAGATAAAAAATAAGAAATACTATTTAGATTGTTTTCTCATAAGGAAGATTGTCAAAAGACATCCTTCTAAAGATCTCATAAGAAATCAGGGTTTCAGTTAGATAAAAACTTCTATTTATTGTTTTCTTAGAGAAATAATATTGAGAAAATAAATAACTGACAGATCTTTATTTGGATTATATATTATTTGGATTTTTTGCCTTAGTGGATCTGTTGTTCAGGTGTTTTATTATTCTGTTCTTTTCATCTAGACAGGATTTCCCATGATTCAGTAGAACCAGAGACTCTTCTGCAGGAAGACTTAGGTTGTTAAAGGAATTATTTTCCCCAAAGGAAGACTGATAAGAAAATTATAACTTCTGTAAGGCCCTCCCTATGGCAATTATTAAAAAAATCAAGTTTTTATTATTTCAGCAAACATTTTTGGTTTTCAAAAATATTTCAAAAAGTAAAAAAGTTTTTATTAAGAAAAAAGATTTTTTGTAACATCTTAACTCAAACTTCACTATACTCACAGTAGAAAGTTATAAGGCACTCCAGTTATACAGTCATATATAAGGCTATGTTTTTATAAATACATTGGCATTGTAGTGCTACCAAATTCCAATGTTTTATTTCAGTTTTTACTGTTTTCCTTATTACTTTAGCTGCTTCACCTATACCATTTTAAAGACCCTCAGTTTTGTTAAAAATAGAATCAAGCTCAGGTGCGCAGAAAAAAAAACTTGTGAAAAATTAATTCTGAGCATTTAAAAAGCAAGGAGTTACATAGTATTTGTATCTTCAAAGCTCACTACCTTTAAGATAATTTATTTCAAGAATCCTCACAAATGGTTTCTTAATTTACGATTGGCAATACTGAAATTCACTATTCAAAATTGGACTAGAAACTCTAAAATTCAAAGAAGGCTAATATGCAGTCCCTGAACCTCCTTGCTCAACTATATAGATAATAGAGGCTGTTGTGAAATTGTTTAAAAATATATAAACATGAGAACAGTTTGTTAACATTATACCATGTGACATGCTTGCCCTCTTAAATCTACAGAGGCTGTCAATTTCTGCTGCAATGTGACCTTTACAGCAGATTAGGCAGCACCGTATGTCATGCAGATTTTGTTATATCAAACTAAGACTTTGGAAAAATGGGGCTGCTGACAGGGACAGATGTATTAGTCAAAATCTTCCAGATTCAAAATAATTTGTCTAAAGAAAAAAGTCATCCTTTAAACTTTCTTTTTATAATCTTATGTTGTGAAAAGCAACGAAGGGCGGTCATTGCATATTTCTCTGTATTGATAGCTTCAGACATTAAAGTATTTAAAGGTACATCAAAAGTGACTACTCAAAACTGTGATTCTAAATGGTCAAGGACCTGAAGTCTAAAAGTATTTCAGGACTCTACATGGCAATATTTTTTTTCCACAAATTACAGTATTTTAAAGTTGGTTTGTTTGTTTGTGTGGGGTTTTTTTCAAATGTTTCCCATTTCAACATTAGAATTATTCTTGGCAATACTTGCAAGGCAAAGAAATAAAAATATTCTTATTTTGCATGCTATGTGAAGGACCCACAAATATTTAAGGCTAGATAGTACAGAAAAAAAGAGACCATCTTGAAGAGGAAATAAGAAGCTAACAACAACAAAGGCCAGAGCTAAAAAGGTAAGGACAAGATGTGGATGCAGAATAAACAACAGTTGAGCATAGGTTTTGCAGCAACTTAATTTTTTTGTTCTTTTTATTTTCATGTCAACCTGTTTCAAACAAAAGGTTTGTTGTAGCAAAACTTTCAGAAGCTGAAAGAGCTTCTATTCGACTTTTAATAACCATTTAGCAATAACCTGCAGAATATGGGAATACTTACTCAAACTATGACTAAATAGAAACAATAATGATTTTTTTAAGAAGATACACTGACATTGTACTTCTGGCATATCCAGGATACAGCCCTACCTTGCAATTTCTTCAACACAGCTACTTCCATTTTCAGCACTTGCTTTGGTTGCTGAGCTGATTCGACCTTCAGTGCAACATTTTCCCGAGTAAGCAAATCCAGTGCATCGTAAATTTCTCCAAATCCTCCACCACCTATTTTCCTCAACTATATTGAGAAAAAAAGAAAGAACAAAAACAGATTTAAAAGAGGGGAGAAGAAAAGAAAGGAAACAAATCATCAATACTTCTTTGTACTATCGGCCATACTGCAAATGCTGTTGTATTATTAATAGATTTTAAAATAACATAATCATATCCTTCAGTACGTAAAAGAGCTACTGAATAATCTACAAAGGTACGGTTACAGCTTGAGAGAGTATCCTAGGAATACAAGTTAATACACCTGAATCTCCATCTGCACAACACTTCCTGTATTTAATACAATAGAAGAATGCACTAGCATTCCCAGCATGAATCTGACCCAAGTCAGCGTGCTGAATAAAGTCTTCCCTCGGTCACGTACTGCCCAGAGATCTTAAGATACAAATGCACAGTCACATTTTTAAAATATGCCATCTTTTTCTTTTTTCAGAAATATGCACACTGAATACTAAAGGTATATAAGTTCTTGGACTTACCGAAAAGAGGCAGCATTTTCTATTATATGCAGTAACTTAGACACAACAGCAAAATCATAAATGATAAGAAATGGTTAAGATTATCTTTGAATATATATTTTAAATGTTACTCACATGTATTTATGGTTCACCAATACCACTCATATTAACAGACACACTAAAGAAACTTGCACCACTGCAAGTTTCATCTGTGTTAGGAAGAGGTAAAAAGAATGTTCCTGGCATATTAATTAGTTTTCACTACATTCAGAGCAAATATTAATAGTTGTGCTTTAAATGTTCACAGGCAACAGGGACTTGTCTGGCTTTCAGTACCAAAAACATCGATGTTATTTCATCTAATGCTTTCATGCAGTTATCTCCCCTGTAGCTACCATCCTAAAGCTGATAAAAAGATAAAAGGAGACAAAAAGAACGCACTCTAAGAAACACACAATATTGTATTTTTACTATATTTTACCTTGAAAGAACTGACATAGTTTTCTAAATGTCATTTGAAAACATACAGTTGCTAAGGTTATGTGACCGGACTGTATTAAATGTCATCTAAACATTCTGGGGATCTAGAGATCAGCAATATGCTAACCTATGTTCAGATTCTGAAAATAAATCTAATGTCTCCTAATCCAGACAATCACCCGAGTGAGAAGAAAACAATTTCTAAAATAGCCTAAGAATAAAGAAGAAGGTAATAGATAAAATACTCGTATTGTTTACTTGCGTTTTCCAAGTCATATCGCATGAAATTTTTATTCTGTATGATTACAACAATATTGAGTATTTCACCATGCCCTGAAGATCTTTTACCATCACAAACTGCTATTTCAATAGGCTTAAGATGGGAAAAACGTGGTCCAAGACACACAGCATTATCTCATTACTCACTTCTGGACAATTCATTGCCATTTTTAAAAAGGTGCATAGGATAGACAGCACACCACACTTTCAGACCTACAGAACCAACCCACCTAAATATCTGCTTCTAGTGTAACTAACACTTCTTAACTGTAAATGCACACATTCGTTTCTTTCTAAAAAGCACAGTAGCTGTTGGCAAACTCAATTTCCTCTTCTCCACATCCTGTCTCTGAAGCAGCATGACATGCACGCTACCAACACAGGCCTAAACCTCTTACTCTTAACCTGCACATTTCAAGAACTTAATAAGTTCCACTACAGAGGATCACAAATCCTAAATAAGAAGTTTTTGCGTTCGGACATGACCTAAGGTACTATTCAGGTAAGAATCTAGGGTTAACTTTGAAATAATGACAAATCGTAAGAAATAGAAACCTTTCAAGCTTGATGAAATACTCAGTATAACTTGGTTACGTTCACATGAATTTAATACATGCAGGGTGTTAGTCCTTATAAAGAGATCTGGCATCTAAATATTGGGAAAACCAGCAGGTTTTAATAGAATTTTATATATATGGTTTTTGGTTGTTTGGTTTTGGTTTTTTTTTAAAATGAGTATGTGTGTATCTATGTATAGTTCTCAAAGATGTAGTTTCATGACTAATTTGTCCATTTTAAGCCTGCACTTTTCCGTTCCACCTCTTGGTCTGGTAATGTCATTATCTTAACTGAGCTCTGAGCTATTAACAGGGCTCCAACAATTAAACATAGACATTGATCTGACTGTAGTTTTCAGCACAAGCACATAAATTTTCAGCATAGTACAAGCACAACGGAGACAGTGAGAATGAATGGTGAAAAGAGTGAGGGGGGAAAGGAAAGAGGTGACACAGCCATCCTCACCCCTATACAAACTTATGACAGTTTATTATGTAACTTCATTTATCAGCTTTGAGAATCAGCCAGACTGAGAAAGACTGCCTCTGAAAGGCTGGGAGGTTTTTCTGCTTGTGTGCTTAAAAAAATTTAGAACAAAAAAAACCACACCAAACCCCAAAACAAAACCAAACACACCAGCACACTAATAAAATAAACAGATCAATTTCTATCCTCAGATAAAGTACACCAGAATCATTAACATAATTCAATAATGATGTCAGTCAATAATTCCAGGCACAAATTAACCTCTCTTTGATTGTAGAAAAGATATTTTCCACGCCCTTCGTCACTGGGTCACACACTGCATTCAGCAATGAGCCCACTTTTCCCTTGGTCATTTTCTTACTGCCAAGGTCCCCGTAGAAGCCCTTCTCGTTGCTTTTCACATCCCTCACCAGTTGCAACAGCCAGCTGAGCTCTGCCTTTCCTCTCTATTTATCCAACCACACAAAGGCAATGTCTCCATATTAATCCTGGGCAGCCCATCCTGTTTCCACCTTCTGTTTGCTTGCATTTTGCCTTTGAGTTCAGACAGGAGATGACTGTTCAATCATGCTGGCCTCTTGCCAGATCTGCTCAACATCTCTTACCTTGACAAGGACCTCGTTTGTCCTCGTTTACACACTACACCACATTCTCCCATTTTGTACATTAGTTACAAGCTTCTCTTCTTTGCATGCAGCATCTCACACCCCAAACTTGTTCTCTCCATTCTCTCTTCCAATCCTATCTCTTTGTATGCTTCGAGTCTAAAGCATACAATTTCCAAAATGTTTTATCTCGATACTTTTTGCTTACACTGCATATTGAATGACATTCATAAACCTACCTAAAAACAATTCTCATTACAATCAAGGCTCTTCAAGTCAGGATTGTTTCAAAGGCAAAAAAGAGGGACAAGAAAAGGCATCGACGGAGGGTAACAGCAAATGCTAATAGATACAGGAACCAGTAGAGAGGGAGGGTGTCACTGGGGAAAAATTTTTTATTCTTTTCTATGCTTACTTTTCAAAACAGAATCACTCTAAAGAACCTCTGGGCTAAAATTATGTCTAATTGAACATAGTTTTTTTAAATGTTTGTGTCCAGAAATTCCAGGTATTTTTCATGATTACAAAGACCAAGGCCATGAGCGGCAACAATTCTGAAAACTGCATTTCAGCTGCAAATCTTCACATGACTTCCAGAATGTGTACTTTTTTTTTTTCTTAAACTGATTATGATAAAATAAGCTCATGTGCCACTGATAATTAGGGACAGTACTCATTGTCACCAAAACTTGAAAGTCTACTGGTTTATGCCACCTCATCTTTCCGCACAAGGAATTTTTAAATACTCTACCGCTTCAAGAATACTAGCAAAAAACTTCAATACTTCATAACCTCAAAGAAAAGTATGTTAGTATATATGTGTTAAGCACTAAGGAATTTCTAAAAATGCATACTGTTTTCTTCCACTGGCAGACTGTCCTATGAAATCCTGAATTCAGATAGAAATGTATCACCGTAAATGCCATCAAGAAATCCATAATGTTTGCTACAGAAATTAAGAAATTGGAAAGCTACCCACAGACAATATTTAGCACTCATCTCTCTGTAATACTTGATTTGGAAAACATACAAGTTAAAATGTATAATCACATGAGATGAACAGCAGCCTACTCTCAAAATTTTCCAAAAGACACAGATCTGATCATCCCTCTTCATTACACAGGAAAGAAAATAAACCTGAATAAAACAGGACTACTGTTGCACATATCAGTCAACTGAGTAGTTTTGTGGACAGCCATATAGTAGCATATTGTTAACTATTTATAATGCTATTTTATTCTATTTGATCTGATTCAAGACTATGCTTTCAGTTTTTACTTCACTGCGATATTGAGATGCAATACAAGAAACTATTTTAAAAATACACACTCAAGATAGCTGTTTAGGTTCTAGTTACACAAAAGGAAATATAAAGGTTCTATTTACACAAAAGGAAATATAAAGGTTCCCTCACAAAGCTAGTATCAACTTCCTGCGTTTTTAAATGAAGGATAGGATATAAGATAGTTGAAATTGTTTTCTTTCTTTATATAAAATTGAAATGAATTATGAATCTGTATCTTCTATGTTCTGTCTCACAGTTTTAAATAAAATAGTGAAATATGGGAGCAATACAAAACAAAGACAGTGCAAAAAATAGGATCTATTCACAGCTTACTGAACACACAGAGATACACAAAATGTTCTATTACAAAGTGGCGTGGTTTTTTTTTCCTTTTTGCTTCCTTTCTTTTTTTATTAATCTCAAAAAAATCCACAAACAAAAAAAATCTAAAGTGATCAGGGCATGGAGAAGGAACTATGAGAACACGGCCTGTTTTTCCAAGCAAAAATAGTTTCAAATGGATACTCTTTCCCTCTAGGCGTAAATCAAGGATACGAACACCAAAAGGGAACAGAGCTATTTATGGTAAAGCCAATACTGGCACACAATCAAATGGATGCAAATCAGCCAGGAATAAATCTATGCTACAAAATATAACAAACAAAAATAATTTCTAATTGGAAGAGCAGCAAGGTCCTGAAAGATCTTCCTACAAGAAGTAACAAATCTCACAATCTGACGAGCTTCAAAAGGGTGCCCGACTGATTTCCAAAACAGACTGACATAATCACTGGCTAATCGGATTCAATATCCTAACAGGACTCTTCCTGTTGTGCTATGAATGGTCACTAAGTCAGGATTTTAAAGCTTTCCTAGGTCCTTACCAGGAAAAAAACCCACCTTAAATCCGTATCACTTCTTCTCAAAGTAGAATAAGAGAAATAAGTGGTTTTAAAGTCTTTTCAAAATACATCTCACAAGAGTTTTGAAAAGATTTCAAAGTGCAAACTTATTTTCAAAAACACGTTTTAAAGAAAAAAAAACTGCAAGAAGGCATACTTACCACCTTCCATCTTTCTTTGACCAAGATTCCCACACTGAGGATGTCAGGCTGCTCCCCTCCTCCACTCATTGCAACCTCCGGACGTTATGGAGCTGCTATGCAAAGTCTAGGTCAGTAGAAACCATCCAGACCCCAGGAGTGGCTTCCATTTAACCAGTGACTGCAGAAACAGAACAGAAAATGGGATCTTAACGATTAACGGAATAATATGAAATACAGAAAAAGTTGTGTTTCTCACATAGCACCTTAGCTAGTGTTTGTATCCCATAGTGACTGATGTTGAAATTCTAGCCAAACTACTTCCAGTACAGAAATAAATTCAAGTATATTCTTCCTTTTTTTCACCTGCTCTCTCTCGAACCTCCAAGCCCAATCTCCAAGTAGTACTAATGAATACAAACATTTTCAGCGTTATATTCTGCAGTCAGTTTCAAATTGTGTTTCAAATTTAATTTTAGGAACAACAACTTTTAAAATGTAATTAGTAATTTACTAAATAATTGGTTAGGTAATTAGTAGTAATACATAAAAAGATAAAAGTAATATTAACCAAAAAAATTGTAAAATTAAAAATAGGTAGTTAAATCGGAATTGTAATTTAATTTATTGCACTGCGTACAGACTATTCCACATTTTACATAGCTAGGATTACTTACGATTAAATAAGTCTAAAGTATAGTTTTGTTGGCTTATGTCAGGGTACAAATAGCTAAAGGGAAAAAAAAACCTTGTCCTGGGTAATTCTATCAGTTTGATTTTTTAATTTTCTGGCTTTAGGCAACCATATCTAAATCGAACTTTATATAGCAATATAAAAATTTGTCTTTTAGAGATTAATCCATGCATAATGGTTCCCATCAGCAACTACTATAACCAATTAAAAGCTTATTTCATTTGTTTGAAGCTTTTCTAGAATTGTGCTTATTTGTTACGCTGGTATAATTACACAAGTGTAACTCATTGTGCAAGCTGTCTAATCCAATAATAAGACTCTTTTAAAGTATTTTTGCTTTGGTTTTATTACTATCACTTCCAATATAGCATAAACTAAACGTTAAAAAAAAAAAAATCTTTTCTCCCTGAATCAACACACAAATGGTATGCAAAATCAGTACAACCATTCTGACTTAAATTAACAGTATGCCCTTCCATGTGGATAAATGCCAAGTTTACTACCGGGACTAAAGTATGCTTTTAAAAAACAACCTGCTGCTTAAACCACCTGGCTTTTGAGACAGAATTTTCTTTGAGATGACAGTAACTGTGGGGTTTTTTCATATTCCTTCATATTCATTTTTTGCATTTCATTTATGCCTTCTTGCTTCAATTGCAAATTCTGACATTTAAACCAAATCAAAACAAAGCAGATCCCTCTGGAGAAAAATTATTCTGGATTAGCTGAAGATCTAAATTTACACCAAATTAGAGTAGATTACATCCCTGTAAAGGGTGTTCATTCAGAATATGTAGCCTGAATTGGTTTAATTCAAACAAATGAAGGGAAACCAAATTAAGATTGCATATTCTGAGCAACAGCATCCAGCCTGCAATGTAATCAAGTTGAACTAAACCAATTTAAATTCTACCGGTGTTGGTAAATTCTCTCCTGCAAATAAGGTCAAAATTCTAAAGAGAACTATAGTCATTTATGTGAACACCCTTAACATTACCAACTACTGACCATAATTACTGGCCTTTCTAGCCAAATCATCATAACATAGTCAGGTACTAAGTAAGTTGAAGAGAAAATGAAATGGCACTAATGAAGGGAAAAAGGTCTATTTCCAAAACTACATGCTTACAACACTTACAGTGATTTTCCTCATTTGCTCCAATCTTTGCTTCCCCTTCCATCACCCACCAGTTACATGAAGTAAGTGATGGCCTTCACTAAGGAATAAGTTTACTTCTATATTGGGACTTCAAAGATTTTTCTGATAGCTATTTAAAAAAACAGTAACGGAGAAAGTATTTATCTCATCAGAGCTAAATCTAAAATTGGCAAGTATGACTTTTCCAAGTCCTTCAAATATGAGCAAAATCCATCACCTGTAGGAAAAGTAGATGCCTTATTAAAGCAAAGATACGACATCAGTGGGTTTAGAGTTTTTTGTTAATATTGCTATCAGCCTTGATCTCATACCCGATCTGATACTTTTATTTTAAATATATTTTACATTACAATTTATAGTCACAGCTCTGACAAACATTTCTGAGAGCTATTCATTCATGGATTCTTAAGCATACTAGTAGGGCATCAGTAACTGTGCCAGAATGCAATAGTACAATACATATATGCACAGAACCATCCCATACCTTAAGAATTATCATAGAAATACCCTATTACTGTAGATAACTTCTGCATGGCCTGGGTAACACAAACTTCTGCATTTATGCACAATTCCTCAAGTCTATTCCAATACACTAATTCCTTGTTAAATCTCTTGTCATCTTATAGCATTACAAAGCAATAAAATCTAATCTATATCATCAGTCACCAGTATTCAAAGCACTAAAACCGTAGTGCATGGGAGGCAAAAGTTCTCTCCTGAGCCCCTGAAGGCAAGATCCTAAACACCTCCTAAAGCTTAGTGAGCAACTGCAAGCACTACGTAAATTCTAAGGCCAGAAATGTTTTAAGTGTTTATTTGAACATCCAAACTAGAAAGTCATCCTACACTTACAATCTGAATGTTTTCTAAATACATTCACTGGAAGCTAGAGTCCTAAAAATCATCATTCAGCACGTCAGCAAGTAAACTAAATTTAAGACCTTGACCTAAATTTCCAACTGTACTCGTTGTGAAGAAAATCTTTTAAAAAATTCAACACATAACCAATGCCATTTTAGGTTTTCCTATCTCAAGCTTGTGGGTGCCAAAATACTCATCACCACTTACAGATTCCAGGTGTGAAAAGCTCCCAACTGTCTTATGTGTTATTGCCAAAGAGTCTAGATTTCCTTCTGGCAACTTCTGCACTTACAGCTATGTTGCTATTACAAAAGTGGCAATATTTTCTCAGTTTGAAGACAGAGGTAAAAATATAACATTTCGTTTCAAGCTAACAGTCTTATTTTAAAAACACATATTTCAAGCTACCATATTATTTCCAGTTTGCAAGAGAATTCAGCACCAAAATGTTACAAAAACCCAAAGCAAAGTTTATGGAAGGAGTATATTATCTTTTACTAAAGCAATAGGTAAAGGTGGCAAAAACATACAAGTTTTAGGCACACAAACTGTTTTTCAAGTCCAAAGTAGAATGAGCAACTTTGAAATTCAATTGAACTTGAAAGCAAGCGCACTGAAGTAAACTTCATTATGTTATGTATGAACTGAGATAAAAGGTACTCGATATCTTGCCATAAAGAAAGAGAAGCACCTGGGTACACATATGAGAGGGAAAGACTAGAGGGCTGTGGCTCCTATGAGAGAATGAGAAACACAGGATGTAGCTTATTACCTACAGAAAATCAGAAATTTTTGGTCAGGGAGAATTAGAATGAGCCATAAAATAAAAACTCTGTTTAATCCATGATATTTTTGCCATGGTACTTTTCAGCTGAGTTAATTTCCTAATCTTATCTGTCACACAACTGCACAAAGACTTCTGTGAGAACAAGAGAAAGAATGGATGTTAGCTGCGGGGGACAGGGAAAGACTGGACTGCTGTGGTGCTTTCAACTCAAACCAGTTGCTGAACTACAACCTGAGATGCAGGGCCTCCAAGGTCCAAGGCTAATGTGGAAACCTAACCCTTTGGAGAGGTTAATTTCATTCCAAATAATACTGTATTGTTCTCAATTTTTTTCCACAACTCAGAGTGAGTTCCAAATAAAAAAGTGGCTTGTGAAACCTTATTAATTACTCCCAAATTAATTTTAAAACCCCAGACATGTCATTTGTTTAAAAAAAAAAAAAAAGCTGTATATCTGTGGTTTAGATTCGCTTAACTGCTGTGATTTTTACAACAAACCTAAGTGAAACTAGAAGGTGGGGTTTTTTTTGCTATTACAAGAATTTGTTTTACCTGTCACAAAAGCCTTCCTCAAAGAAACTAGTTCTCTGATCACTTATATGAAGTGAGAAATATTTTCAAACCTGCAAATGGAAAGTCAGTTTTGCAATTACCTAAATTATACAGTGTTACAATAATTATTTTGCAAGATCCTTGTAAAATTTTCATTGCAGAACAGTTAAGTGATAACAAAGTGTCGTTTTGAACACCGATAGAAAGAGAGCTTGAAGTCAAACAATTAAGATATTTTAAATAATATCATAGTAATATAATAAATCAGCAAAATAAAAATCTCTGTTTCCAGTTTTTTGAAATGTTGGAATACTCAGCTATCTTCTTAGGATACACTTAGAATATTAATAATTACCATCAATGTCACTAACTTTATATACCAAGGAATAATATAAATTGTTCCTTTAAGACACTCCTAAGTATTGCCCTTTCCACTAGTACCATCTATTTTTATTATTTGATAAATCAGTTTTCTCAGTAAAGAAAACACCTAACCCAGACGTACAACACACAACTACAGAAGGCAAACTACACTGCTCTGAAGAATTTTTTCCAAAGCCTACACAAGTTTTGGCAGTAGATACACAGCGATTTATAGAGGAGAAAGAGGCATATACACAACTAACTGCTATTCGTTTCTGACTGCTTAGTCCAATCAAGCAAAGTTCAGGGTAAACTCTAAATATAGATGGGAATAACACTTAACTTTGTTGAAAATACAAACCAAAAAATCAGCAGAGGAACTTCAGTGAGATGACCGGGTAAATGATGTGAATAGCAGAATGCTGTCTGCACCGACAGTGTTCTAATGAACAACGAGGCCGCCAGTGGGAGACCAGCAGCCCAGCTGGCAGAGCACAGGCCTGTACTGTGCCCAGGCCACAGCACCACGCAGGAAGAGATCTGGACCTCACTAACAAAAGCTGAGAATTCCCTCACAAAAACACGCTGAATAAGGCCTGACAGTTTGCTAAACAGAACAGGAGAAAAACAGAGGAATAATCTATTTTTAATCTGTAATGTCTAATCTCTTAGCATCTTTATCTTAAGGGCATGTAACTCAATCTGCAGCAGCACGGTGATCAAGAGAGGGCACTGGCCGTGCACATAGGTATTCTATCTCCTTAAATACCTGAAGACTGCTACACCAAGCAAGGTGACTCCAAAAGAGCCTATCTGACAGGAAGATGGAATCTGAGTGAGCCCACGCAGTGCAGGAGATCTACCAAACTCTGACAGGCTTGGGCCTCCTCGGTGAGGGGAATGCACAGCCATCCTCCCACACAATGCAGCAATCCCTGAAAGAGTTAAGGAGGAAAGACGCACCATCACATCACGGTTTATGTGGGAGACACCTCAGTATATCCAAGGAGAATTGTACTTTCCAGCAGTAGGTCAACAGCACTAGAGAAGTCAGGCACAAAGAGTGAGACCCTCATGCCAAGACCAACTCAGCACTGATGTCAACATCCCTAGGGTAGGAGACAGCCGCGTTAAGTGAGCCCTTACAAACTGCCAAATGACATGAGAGGTGGGAAATGGCTTGGTGCTTGACTATACTGAAGGAAAGTGTCTCTAAGGCAGCCAAAATAAACACATAACAAGCTATTGCCAGCAGAACGGCACAAGTTATTACTTTACCTTCAGTTTGAGCAATATCAAATTGAGCACAATCCAAAAAACCAAAGGAGATACATAGCTGATCTAGGACTGCCTGACCAGTCTGCCCCTAAAACACATTCATGCTGGGAACTTCCATGGTACCAAGGTTAGAGCCGCACTGGCTTTGTAGCTGTAGTTGAGGGCAGCTACAAACAATAGTGACTGAAACTTGAGCTCCTCATCGGAGGTCCTTCAAGGTTTGAAATGGGAGACAGGTATTAAAAACTGAAATGGAACTTTGGCAAAGGCGTTTAAAGTTGGGACAAATCCAAAAATATCAACTTCATTTGCAGCAGAAAAAAAATTAGGTTAGACAGTAGAAAAGTAGATAGCATGGATAGCTAATCACAGGAGCAGACAGACTGCATTAGATCAAAGATCCACCTAGTCCAATCTCCTGTCTCTGACTATTGCCAGGAGCAGACGTCTACGTAAGAATACAAGGACACAGAAAGCATATAATCACACTTTCCCAGAATATTATCTGAGGATATAGTGAGTTAGGACACAAAACACTTTCAGCCAAAGATAGTATTTAAGATTTTTCATTACTGAGTTCATCAGATCTTTTCTGAACCCAGGAAAGCTTCTAGCATCCATAACACTCTACTGCAAGCAAATTGTAATTTAATTCCATCCTATGGGAAGAAGTATATCTTTGTTTCCAATTTATCTTCTGCTAGTTACATTTGAGGTTCACTAATCCTCATACTGGAAGGCAAAGTTTACAGTTGCTCCCTGTTCACCTCTTAGTCCTACACAGGGAATACACTGCTACCATACGCCCCCTCATTTATCTCTTCACCTATTTAGTTTTTCACTATTTTGATCACCATCTGTGTGGGTTTTTTTCCAGTTCTACTACATCCCCTCTGAGACTTGGAGACCAGCATTGTTATTAGGCACTGACCTGCTATTTTAGAAAGAACCTGCAAGACCTCATTCCATAGAAGTAAGCTCATCACTTGGTAAATTTTAAAATTATTTTTCCCTAAATGAATTGCTTTATGATAATTTTCATTTGTCGTTACCTCAGACAAAGTTGCAAGGTCTTTCTCCAGCTCTTCCCTGTCTCAATCTTTACTAATTCTAATACCCTTGTATCACCAATTTGCATCTCTTCTAGATCATCTGTGAATATACACTGCAGCACAGAGAGCTATAGTTTTTAGGCTGATGAGCTATCAAGCTCAATATTTACACTTTTAATTTGGGTTCTATTAAAAAAAACAATGTTTGCCCAAATCATTCATATACAGAAAACCTGGCTCGTGATCTTTCATCTGGCTTATTAATGGCTCTGCCTTCAAATGTGGAATGGATTCCTTAGATATCTAAACACAATCCTTCTTCAAAAGATCCATTATTCAGCATGTGACACAATTAATGGTCACGTTATTTAGAGATGCTGCCTGACCATACCTCTGCTTTATTTCGGTCTTGCAAACCAAGCAGCATCTCTAACACAGACCAAGTAGGAAGCAAAGCACAAAATATCAGTTAAGAAAGACTTGGAAAAAGGTCAAAAGAAAGCCAACATGAATGAACAGCTGGTTAAGAGAATTTCTAAGTGGAAAAAAGCAAGTAATAAAAGAAATGGTAAATTACAGCAAGTGCAAAAGCACAACAGGGACAAAGCAAAATAGACTGAGGAAGAAAAATAAAATACATTAAAACTAATAATAAATCTTTCTTCAGACAATGGGAATAGAAAGCTTGCCAGAGGAGAACTAGGACCAATAAATGGCCAGGGTATAACAGGTGTATTCAAAGAATACAAGATTGCAAGAGAGGAGCTCAGCGATTTTTTGCATCTGTGCCGATATGAAAATCAACTCAAGTAAACTCTTTTTTTTGGCACTTCCGTGAGGACGTTATTTAAAATATATATATACACACATTATAAATCCTTGCATGCAAAAATGCTCAAGATCTACAAGCAGAATTAGTTCCATTATTTCAACTTCTATTTGTCATGTGTTGTGCCTTCCATTTTATGCTGGGTTTAGTCTCTAGTCTCAGTATCTCTATATGTATTACTCCTCCCATCTACTGATAGATTTCCTATTCCCTCTAGCACCAGGCCACTCATTCAAATACAGATTTTCATATGGACATTAAAAACTAATACTAATGACTAGTATTGTAAGTTTGACATCTACCACTAACAGGTGCATCAAGCCACTCTACAAACAGCAATGAAATTATGTTGATTTAATAACTTGCAGCTATAGTACAGGCTTGCTTTCAATGATCTTCCATATTCACTCATCTTTTTTCACTTATGATTGAAGCAGAATACTCCTTTTTAAATTTCGTTTCATTACACAGAGCAAGCTTGTGATCCTGTCAACCAATAAAATTAGAAACACTCCTCGGCTGAAGCATCAAAATCTATTACAGTATGTATTTTAAAACATACAGAATAACCCTTCTAAAAATGAGTTTCCGTGTATATTTTACAAAATGTTAACTTACATAAAGATGAAAGGAAACATGGCTTGGAGCAGTCCCAGTGTAATGTGGGACTTCAAGCAATTTTAACTACAGCAGAGATCAAACCATTCATAGGCTATTAAATACAATAAGTTTTGGTAACATTAATTCATTAGTGTTCATTATGTTTTAATGGTTATGACCACATTTCTATTCTTATGCAAATATTGAATACTTTCTTATAATACTGCTTTTGCTAAAATCCTGTGTGGTAATAATGTAAAGTTTTAAATTATACCTACTGCTATAGAAAAAAAACTTAGACTGTTCACAGAATATGCTATTATAGTAAAAGACTTTCAAACATTAAAACGTACGATGTTATCAAAGCCACTTAACATCATATAATCGTACTCAAATGATATCACAGCTAAGTACCACTATTTGAATTACAACAGCCCTTTCACTTCATAAAAAAAAAAGCAAAATCAGCTTAGAAAGTACTTCTTAAATTTTTTCTTATTCATGTTGCACTTGCTATTTACACCATGTAACAGAGAGATTCTGGTTCAAATTTTGGCAGCAGACTTGTAGTTTTTTAAAACTTTTCCAAAACCGGAGACTCACTTCACAAAACCGACTGATATTACTAAGAGTCCATAGAAGCACATCACTTTTTTGCGAATTCTATTCTACCAACAGAATTGTAGAGAAATATCCTCAGCTCTTGTAAACTTTAGAGTAGCCTGCCACAGCATCTCATGCATTCATTCTGAATAAGCTGAAGTCTGCTCTTCTCAAGCCCAATATTCCTATGCTTCTCACTTTCGTCTCTTCCCTTTGGTCTTAATGCACCATCTCAGAATCACTGCAGCCAAGGCTGTCATCAACCTTCACGTGTGTGATCGGTTATTCTTTATTGCTGATAACAGGTCCAGCAGTGCACTCCCCTTAGTAAATTCATCCAGCACATCAAAAACTCATCCTTAACAGTCCAGACTACACAACGGCCTGGACTAAGGAAGGTATCTCAGATAATACTAAACCTTTCAGAAAATTTTAGTTTTAAGCTAGCTCTATTCCCTGATCTAAATCACTATGTGGCAATACAAATCCCTCTACCAGGAGAAAGGGTGAATGGGTAAAATTGCTTTCAAGGAGGCAGTGCTAGTTTAAAGTACCTACTTGTATATGTAAAATAAAGCAAAGCACAGCTGGTGTTAGCTTAGCTAGACATTACAACTGTCAATAATTTGGTTTTTTCCCTTCCAGACTAGTTAAAACCTTGCTTTATGCAATGCACTCTAATAAATTTTTGTTCTGGAGACAGAAGTTATGCCAAAATACTGTTAATTAAATTCTGTAGAATTATCTTAACAACAAGAAAAACTTGAGGAATCAGCAAAAGAATTTTAATTCAAAACCACACTAAAATCATACAGGTTTAGTCCTCTGTTAAATCATAATCACATCACAATCAATCTTTTTTTTTTTTTGGCCTTTTTTTTCTTTTAAATGTCTCACCTACTTCTCATCCAGCCAACCATTTTTCTCAATAGGACTAAACATTCCTCACTCAACAGGGAGTCTTATGCATGCACACAACTGAGCTAGCAGAATTTGGTTCAATAGTGGTGATCATGGGCAGACAAACCTCCACAGCTGTAACGATTAAGGGTGATTTCCACACACCGGTCAGGTGGAAACAGCAAATTTGTTTTACCCATAAGTTCATACATTACTTATAATTTTTCCATTACTTTATCCTACAGACGCCAAAGTCGTCACACCAAATGCATCCTTGCCGACCCTAAAAAGACAAATCCATTATCTCTGCTGTTATCATGTTAACATGTGACTTTGTTACGTAAGTTCAGTATGACAAAAAACAAATTATAGCTGATTGATCAAAGACATTGATTAAACGGGATGGTTTTTCCTCCCTGTATCTGTCTTCAGAAAAGACTTGGACATGCCTCTAACTGTTACACTCAAATAATTCTATGGCTCGGATGCAGAGAACCAACACATTAACATGTCTCCTAACCTCAAGGCTATCTTTCTCTCAATAAAGCTGGCGGAAGCATTCAGGGTCAGATTTTAAACAATGAATATTCACAGAATGCCTTTGAACTCACTGACAGTCAGGTACAGCAATGCTAAAGTTTGAATACAAAGAAAACTTTATTTTAAAAATCGGTTGTTACCTCTGGCAGCATCTACACATTTGACAGGGATTTTATATAGGCAACAGGACAAATTTTAGACTGCTAAAGATCTAAGGATCAAGCAAAACAAGGGTATAAAGAGCCACAGCAACTGTGATTTTCATGTCTACTTTAGGTTACTTCAGAGAACATTAGACACTGTGTTTCTTTTAGCCAAAAAAATAATTAAAAAAAAAAAATCTCTCATGAACAGCCGCAAACAATTGCTGTAAAACAACTGGGAAGACATATGACTGTCCTTCCACAAATAAGTTACAATGTAAA
Organism: Tringa tobata; assembly: GCA_033628505.1. NCBI lineage: Eukaryota > Metazoa > Chordata > Aves > Charadriiformes > Scolopacidae > Tringa > Tringa tobata. Next base: position 3,552,322 of record JAHREE010000348.1, on the reverse strand, counting down.
AACTGATGAAAAAAGAGACAAGAATTCCTGTCATTCTGTTACCACTTGACAGGATAGTCACGCCTCTTAATGTTCTTTTCACTTTTCTAAATGGTTTTGATTGGATATTCCTCAACATAAGTTCATAGGGAATCTCTGAATGTTAGCTAAATTCTAATCTTTGATACTTTTCCCAGAGGAAACATATTAGAGAGGCAAGTCCTGATTATATGCAATACCATGAAGGCTTTTCTGTTCAATTCTTACCACTGGATTAAGACTTTGTTTTCCTAAATGCATTCAGCACATAAACATCGTTTTTATTGGTCTGGCACTACCTGCATGCAAGAAAGAATGATACAGAGATTTCTACATTGTCTGCTAGGGAAGTGATCACACACTTTTGCTGACATAGAACTTCCTCCCCCAAGAGGACTAGGCTTTTACCACATCATTAAATATTTAAAAACCTATAACGAAAGGAAAAAAAAAAACCAAACCAGGGTAGAAGTCTGCTTTTTAATCCATTTGTTGGTCATTATCAGTTGTCAAGTCTAACAACTTGTCCCTGGAAAATCTTGGGCTGAGGTAGCTGGCGATGGGAACAACAAGAGAAGAGATTTGAGTATCAGGTGCATTTTCAGAAGTTTTACTTAAGTGTTGAGAGCTGCAGTATTGAAGTGTAAAAAGTCTTTTTAATTTGTTTCAGTCCAGCAGCTAGTAACAAGAGCTCAATAACTACTAGCAATTGTTGAGTAACAATTCTAAAGCTGAGAAATCAAAAAAGGATGTGAGAGACTTACATCATACTTCTAAGGAAAAAAAACCACAAACAGATAGAGCAATAGTCATATTCTCAAAAAAGGAAAGTAGTTCATTCTCCTAACTGGAGATTACTTTTTTGTGTGTGTGAAATAAAATTGGCATGCATATGGCGATACATACGAAATGAAGCAAACTTATCAAAACATGTATGGATTTAAAACAAAACAATTCATAGAAATTATTTTCCATTGCCATGTTTAAGGACTATACAATCCAATTCATACACACAAAGCCTAACTAAATAAAAATAAAATAATCCTCCATTTTTTGCCTTTTTATTTAAATATATCTACAGCTGCCTCCCTCAGGTTCCCTTACTTATTAGTTCTGATTCTTTGCCCTAGCCTTGTGCAGCATTGCTTCACACTGCACAGAATAGCAGTCATCTCAAGAAATTCAGGCTCTTGCCTGAGAGCCATGAAGTTCTCACAGCAGAAAGGCATCCAAACCTTTCATCAGGAAAGGCCTGAGGAAAAGGAATTAGATGGGAAAAGGGGAGAAGGAGGAAGATGCCAGGTGTTCAAAACACCTTCTAGCACAGTGGCGCTCCTTTGTCTTGCTTCTCTCCCTGTTCTTGTTACTACTTCCTCATAATTGCTAATGAGCTTCGTAGCTTCTGCTCTGCATCAAGACTCTGAGGTATATCTGCATCAAAGCAAAAATTAATGCAGGGAATCAGAAATGTAGTATTCTTTATAATACTGCTATACTAACATACTTTGTAATAAAGAATATTACATAACATACTTTTTTATATACATATATACACACACCACATGTGATTTTACATTATATATACACATATATGATCACATTATTTACATATATATTATGTGTACATTATGTACATGGTAATATATGTTTTATGGGAATACAGAACTTTGTAGTTGCATCAATGAGGATTCATATCTTTAACCATAACTAATTACACAAAATGGCAGCAAATTTAGCAAGGTAGCTACACATAGACGCAAATGAATACACTCTATTGTTTACTAAATGGGTAAGGTATTTGTAAAAGTGAATTACTAAAATAAGAGGATTTATGTTTAATAATAATTAAAAATGGGGTATTACTAATCATCTTCAAACTACGTAAGAAAGAAAAGAGTGGTCTGGGGAAGAAGACAGAACACAGGAGTTAGCGGGACACGGAGGAAAAGATAAAAAAACCACTAATCACTCTAACAAGCTGAAAGCTGTTTATAAATCTTACTGTTATTCCCCAAGATCATCTTTGGAGGCTGTTTTATAGAATTCTCTTGAGGCCAGAGCCGAGATCACAAAACAGGTGTTTTGTGAAAATTATTAATCTACAGGCAGATTAATGTTTTTGCCCTTTGTATGCTGTCTGAAAGTTCACTGCGATGCACCGGCGGGGCGGTGCGGGTCAGCACCCTGGCCAGCTCAGCGCCCCGCACCAGCGCCGCCCCGCTCCCCCGCTCAGGGACAGCCCGGGCGACAGGGAAGGATGGGTCACTCGGAACGGGCAGAGACACCTGGCACGATGACGACGATGATGCATCTTCTAGTCCCACGATAACTATTACGTAGATGCTTCTAAGTTAGACAGGTTGAGAAGAACACATTTGAATAACTTTTATTTTAACAGGAATTTTTGAAGAGATTTCTGAGTTATCAATGTAGATTCCAACAGACCCCCGAAACACAGAAAACTCTAGAATACAGTTAATGCTAATATTTGGAAAGGTTAAATAAAATTACTTTGGTAACTATGGTCCATCAGCTTGATATCAATTCCAGGCAAAACAGAATACTTGAGTATTAAAGAATTAAAGGAGGACGATATAATTACTGCCATTCAACTACAGTTCCTCTTCTTGTCAAACTTTTTATGATGATGTCACAAGTTTGGCCTAGAAAGATAATAATATTATGGCACTTATACTTCTGTCAAATATCTACATTTGTATCACATAGCACAGTCTGTCTTTAAGAAACTAAAATGTCAGAAAATCAACAGATCACACATTAAATAATGGGTCCCAAAATATAACTGTAAGTTAACTGAACTAATATGTCTCTAATTGGTCCCATAAGAATCAGTTCCTGACTTTATACCAAAACATTTTTTACTAGAGAGAAAAAAAAAAAAAAGATAAAGTCTGTAGTTGATACTAAGATCAGAAGTGGTATAGAACAAACCACATCAATTGTTTAATGGACTGCGATCAAACTACACGTGTTCCAACTGGGATAAAAGAGGACATTATACATCAAGGAGCAATGAATAAATGGAACCATCCCCTAACATGATACAGACAACCAGGCACTTCTGACAAATGCATGCGCTGCAGTGTTAAGGCTATGACAACTACAGCTGAGCAGGCAAATAAATACTAAGGGAGACTGTAACAGCTCTCTAGCTGCTCGTTTCAGGATTGCTGCTGGAATATTATATCCAGTTCTGGTGTTCACATTTCAAGCAAAGATTTTTTTATAAACAAAAAGATGCAGAAAAACAAATTATTGAATTACTGGAGTACGCATATTAACTGCCAAAATCATGAAGCTCAATTCTTTCAGATTCTCTAATAAAAATTGCTTTAGTCAAGAGAACTTAAAAGACAACATCATTCTGACATACAAAATCATGTGAGTAAAAAGGCTGAACCTTTAGGTTACTCTAAACAAATAAAAATCTCCAAGGTCTCTAATTTTAGTCAATAAAGATATTCTGCTATTAGAATACTTCAGGAATTATTTCAGTGGATTCCTCATTACTGACAATTCTTAAAAGACAACAGAGTAATTTTCTAAGTTATATGCTCTTATTCAATTAATGTTAGCACTGTTAGTAATTACTGCTAGTAATTCAGAGAAGTCCTAGGGAAGCTGGTGTTGTGCATGATGTTAACCTCAATAACCACAACAGCTCCCTTGGTCTTAAAGCAGTCAGGCTCAGATACGAGTTTTTATCTTTGAAAATTAACTATAAAAGTATAATTCATTATGAAAATATCATTATCCCAAGTAAAATTAGTATGCTGAGACTGTCCTAAGCCCACAAAAGTACTTTTCAACTGGCTACAGATCAGCTGAAAAAATAAAGCATAGCACAATGATGAGGCATAAGAATCAGTAAGCTTATGTATTATCAACATGGGGATCAAGAGACTCTCAAGCTATTTGAATTTCTTACGCATCAGAAGAGACAAGAGTACAAGCCCAGATTTTAACTAGCTGCCAACCAAGAGCAAAACTATTCCTAAGAACACAACAGCAAAGTTTCCCCCCAAAACAAAATCATGGCCTTTCATTTAATTCTTACTTAAGTAATATAAAGTATTACCTGTTTTCAGAAATATTGACTGTGCATACAGAAAGACATTCGATACCAAATCTCTCAGAATTAAAACTGGGGCTTTAAAAATAATCCTGGTTTAATTGTTGACATATAACTTGCTACATTTGTATATTTTGAACATTTAAACGTTTGATCTATACAAATAAAATGTCTAAAATTTGAAGATTTTTTACTTCAGATTGACTGAGTTCAGATCTGATTTTGTAGATATGAAAACATTAATACATGACAACATAATGTCAAAAGCGTAATGACCCTAAAACAGTATTCTATAGGTTCTTGAATTTACTTATAAGAAATACAATTCTATCAACACAAATTTTAAGGGTTTTGGGATTGGGTTGGTTTTTTTCTTGTTTGTTTGTTTTTTCACTATAGCAACAGTCATTAAATTTGCTTTAAGGATATTCAGTTCTAAACTGTGGTGAGATACTGCTTCATTTTGAAATTAGTATTTAAAAAAAACTGAACTTCTACTCTGTAAGAGAACATGGTGGATATGGTACCATATGGCAAGCAGGGTTATAAGATTTCTGCTGAGAAACAGGAAACAAACAATGATATGGGTGAAATCTGTATATATATATTTTTATTAATACTAGGAACTAGATAGTAATAATACAGGGAATAAATAAGAATATAGTTATTACTACTCCTAAAACCAAGATTGCAGCTTTTACCTCTTTCAGAGCAAGGAATATAAGAGTACATTATCATATGTCAACACCAAATATGACCAATATCTACTGCAGGGCTACTCGTATGGCAGGCCCTGGTCCCAATTCAGACCGTAAATCAATTCTGCCTAAAACTTTACTCCGGGGAAAAAAAAATATTCCAGGGAGTCATTATATGTCGATGCAGGTCCTCGCAATAGAATTGATGTATTACCTACCAACTCCAACAAGCCTGCCAAAGTACAGCTGCTCTCTGATTGCAGAGGGACATCAAGGGAAAATTGACTCATCAAGGAAAGGTTAGTTCAGTCTTTGGAGATACGTACAGAAGCACAGCCACGTGACTGAAGTATCCTAGGCTCAAAATTTATGAAATACGTAAGAATACATAAGAACAATTCCTCTTTCTCTTGCCTCCTCACCAAGGTGACAATGAGCAGAAACACCTATCAGCTGAGCACCCAGGCTACAGTAATAGATAGGATTTGGTTATGACTCCTATCTCAGGTAGACATTCAGGGTGAAGTTGCACATAACAGCACGACCTAGCAAGAGTTATAAACCTATCCCAGCAAAAAACCAACTCCCTTGTAAGACACAATCATTCTCTGTCAAGTTAGCAAGTTGAATCAGTGCAGCTCAGAGATCAATGGACACTAGAAAAGGCACAGGCAGAGGACTTTGTCTTCCATTTATAAACAGCAGCCAGCTGTTACACTGGTTCAACAATAATGTGCAATTTCATTCACAGGAGCTAACACATGGAAAATATGATTATATGTATGCATATCTATAAGTAAATGGCAACCAGCACCAGACAGGCAATAACGGAGTTTCTTTCCTGCATGCATGTGCTGTACTGGGGGAGGCTCACTACTTGCTCTTCTGCTTCAGCATCAATTTCTTAGTTCTTGCCTAGTCAAGACAAGAACTGTCTGGGTTAGCTAGCACATTTCTCCCACAAGACCAATAAATACTTTCTTCACACTGATCTGTTTTGTGATTCTTTCATGATTTTTCTCCATTCAGACAAACTGTTCAACAGGTTTCCCCACTGGAAACACCATCTTGCTCAAAACTGTAGAACTGTAACGTTACCCAAATCATCATGCTTACCACAATAATCCCTAAAGCTTGACAAAAGAGCAAATAAATTTTATGCAGTAAAAGAATCATGACCCAATATCAATTCCCCTCCTTCAGCTCTCAGAGTATGGCACACCAACTTGTTCTAGGCTGACTCTACTTAGGGAATTATTCTTAGATTTTGTAGACTACTGGAAACGGAAAAAATCGAAGTGTCACATCTGAAGGCAGGGCATTCAATGAAACTCAAGGAGTAGCACAGTCATTCCTCATCTAATACAATTCCAATCATTTGATATTGCCCATTCTGGATGTATTTAACTCAGGATGTTGACAAATGGAAAGACAGGAAAATAATGATTTATTGCAAGACAGAATATAAGTCAACATAACATTATTTAAAACAAAATAACAATAAAAATACATTCTAAAAAGTCACCAGTTTGATGCTGAAAAGAATCATGCCCTATTTATAGGTCACACACATAGCCATGTTTGGTTTTTTGTTTTTATTTTTTTTAAATACTTCAACACTGTGAAGCTAAACAGACATACTTAATTTGTTCAGAAGCTGTACTGCTTGCCAAGAGTGGCATTTGAAACATTACTATAGCAGTAAACTTAGCAGCTGCAACAAGGCACATCCTGCTGATACACCACACAACAAGGCAATCTCATTCTTAGGACACTGCCAAAGAACATTGGATCAAATAAAGGTTGCTAAAACCCTCACAAAACCTTAATATCCAGAGAGACTGCATGGCAGACCCAACAAACATGATCTGTGAATTATCAGGGAAGCAATGAGAGCAGAACGAACCCCCTTTTGCGGAATCAGTAAGCAGCTGCTGACTGAAGACAAGTGCCAAGCACTGAAAAGACGCAAAGTCTAAAAGGTAAGAGCGTTCCTAAGTGTGGATGACTCCAGTGGAGGAAGGACATTAACACAAGATACTTCAGTTGTAAGAGAAGTGCACCAAAAATGTAATACAGACCAGGAAGACGCCAACCTTGATCATTTCATTTTTTCCTCATGTTAGCTACAGATTGTTCCTGCAACAAGTAACAAATCCCTTCGCAACGTCCAGACATAAAAAATGTCCTCATATTAAACATACTTCACATCTTTAACAAGCTCTCAACGCAAGTTCAGCATATTTTACCCTTTCTTTATACATCTGACAGCTTTCTATTGGAAAAAATTACTTTCCTCATCAACAGAGAGCTGGTAAATTCATTCATGAAAAAACAGCCAGCCTCCAACTCTTCCAGCTACTCAGAAGCTTCTCCTGCACTCAAACACAAGGCTAAGCAACATACACACATTTCTCCAAAAGAAGCATTACCGGATGGAGTTTCTCATCAGTGCAAATAACCTAATTCTCAGTAATTGATTAATCTCTTCAGAGACAAAGCAAAGGCATGAAATAGCATTTGAGCAATGCTTTTCATCACAGAACTGTTCTCAGATGTACAGTCAAAGAACCACAGAAAAACATGGCTGAATATAATGAACATATTTTTGAATTCTTAACAAGATACAGTTTTGTTATAAACACTAAAGACTTCTTCAGTTTCCCAGTTTGCCCCCTTTTCCACCCTCCTCTCAAATTCAATCTTTCCCTTCTCCCCCAAAAGTCCTCACGGTTTTCAAAGATTTGTCTCCATTAATTGAAATAGAAATTTGAAGGATAAGTTATGACTTGCACAACGTCTCAAAAATGGGAAAAAGATACTCAACCAGATCAAAAGGTGAAGTGTCAAAAGGTCAGGTTTTATTGTTTGAATTTTCCACTATTTAAGTTTCAAAATTGGTGACCTATAAGCTAATACAGAAAAAAAATAGACTATAAATTTAAACTGCCAAGAATGGCAGCTCGATTTCATAAGCATCCTAAAAAAAAAATAAATCTGAGTTATCAGATTCCCTCAAAAGCACACTACTTGACATCTAGCACTGAAGGTGAAATTAAAAAAAGAATCCAACTCTAAAATTTTAATAAATATAATGAAGTTGTAAAAAACGGGATGTTATTTTCAAGGAAGTAATTTTGAAAGACCACACAAGATACAGTTACTAAAAGCCATGTTATATAGTATCCAGAGTTTCCAGCAGAGAGGGAAATTAACTTTTATTCTACCACCATGTGACACAGAATACATTACAACCATAAAAGCGCATTTATTAGTGCATGAAAAGCAGAAAAATGAAACTGCTCCATTTAGCCCTAGTCTCTCATCCAACTGAAATAATTTTTATTTCCTCTTAAAGTGAACATGTTTAATTCCTATTTACATAGTGTAAACTGTTAAACAAAAGAAAATCAAATAAAACATTAACCATTTAAACAAGTGTTTTTCATTCTAATCACGGACAAGAAATTGATTTGATACTAAGTAATTTTTAAAAACAAATCTGTAGCTCTTGGATTCCTTAAGGTACACCCTGCATTTAGTCAATTTTGCATGTTTTAATAATATACTTTAACAATTGGCCCATCAGGCTGATCTGCTAGATCCACGGTGCAACACACTGCCCTGTGAGGCCAATCAAAGGAAGCTCGGGTTTCTCTGCCCTGAGGAGAGAGTGCTTCAACAGCCAGAATGAGGGAGGAAGGACAGTGGCAGGTCCACGTAAAACAACGCATCCCTGTGAGACCACTACGAATCCTGGTGTCTCCTACTGAGAAGGCAGCTGTTTCTCCTCCCCTCCAGCCAAACACAAAGGCTTTGTGTAGTGCTTCCCCAGAGCAGGAGAGAGAGACAACACAACACACAGGAATACACAGAAACTGTCAATCTCCCGTTGTAGAGCATCAATTCATTCCCACTAGATAAACAAGTCTTCCAGCACAGAAAACACAGCCAGTATATTAATATACCACACAGTGCAACTTCACATGCTAAGAAAACCTTCTGTACATAGGTATCTAGAACTGGTAGAAGCTGATCGTTTAGAAATCAGTTTCGAGCAGGGAAAACTCCACTCACCTCTCTCTTTTGTCATAGTCAAAAATCTTTCTTGATTTAATCAGTCACATTGGAAAAAATCTCTCTGGAGTTTGTGATTCCAGAGATAACAGAGCCCGCAGCACGCAGCAGCAGCACAGTGTCTACCTTACACCTAACCAACATCACAATATTCCAGTCGCTCAATTTGCTCTTCTCATTCTAACCCCATCATTTCCAAAGCAGGAAGTTTAAAAAGATGCTGAACTTCAAGAGCATAGTGGTACATCATAAATATATCAGAGAAGAGCAAAATATTTATCAGAGATAATTGAATTCATTTTCACATTTTTTAAGCTATGATATCTTGATGCACTATTTTCAAAATAACTTTTGACCAATGAATATTACTGCAGTCAAACTTTCCTACATATAATTTTTGACAAGCCAAACAAATGTTAATACTCATACTTCTAGTTTAACAAGTAACAAAGTTCTAATACTTTGTTAAAATTAATTTGCACTGTAAAACAAAGGAATCGTCATCAATTAAGTATTCTGTGCAATTTAACATAGAATAGAAATGTTGGATATCTTTTTACCATGAGTTCACATAATTAAGACCCCCAAAAATTTTTCAAAGAGCAGCAAAATAAGCTCTAATCTTCTGTTTTCACAGATGAAACACTAAAATGAACTAACATACCTACAAGCTCAGCACATGTTCAACAGACGCGTGACATTAACTACACAAAATACATAAAAATTTTACTTGTTTTTTCCAGAACCACAACATGGAAACTAATCTCTCACTTTAAGTCTAACACGTTTTTAAAATAAATAGAGTATGTTCTATTTTAGGGCTCTCAACCATCCTGCCAATATAGCTTACTAATTCTGAATGTCGAAGCTGAAATTCAACTGGTTCTACATGTACAGTCTAACTAAGAAAGCCATTACAACCTATTTTATAACTCATTTTCTATAGTTCTTTCCAGCTTAATTATAAATACGGCAGAAGGTTCTCAAAAGGCTGTGCTATAGTCAGGGGTCTTTCCTTTGTGTCCATCTCCTGCCCCACCCCCAGAATATTACATTAGTATTTTAATATCTGTAAATCCATCCCCGTTCACACTACCAGTCGTTCCCAACCCCTCTGGCTCACACCGGAGGTTAGAAAACCTCAGACTGATCTTTGTCCTCTCGTTGCTTTGGCTCTAGAGTGACAACACAAGTACAAGGATGCAGTTGCAGCTCCAGAGACCATCCGTAGACTTAGGAACAAGGTATTTTCCCCTCTCCTTTTTTTTTAAAAAGCTAAAAGTATGCGTAATAGCGTTTTAATTCATTTCTTCCACATGGCAGTTTACACGTTTACTACTATCACCATAGCGAGTGCATCCGCGGCCTAGCCAGGCATATCTGTATTCATATATTGATGCAACTGCTGTTAATGGCTCCGGCACTTAAAGCGCCAGACGACGGACAGCCCGGCTCCCCATCCAGCCTTGCCCACACACGCATCCGCTACACGCACGCCACGGTTAAATCACTGGAAATATAAGATGCAGCTATTTTAAAACAGGGACGTTTCGCCGTCAGAAGACGTAAATATCTGTACCGTTTGCCTCCTTGCAGCAAGTGGGAGGGACAAAAAGAAGGAAAAAAAAAAAAAAAAAGGAAAAAAAAAATCCGGTGCCCATAAATTTGAATTCTCCGTAGAGGCCGGGCCGGCGGTGACTGCTGCTGGAGCCCGCCAGACCTGCCGGGCCGACCCCAACTCCTCAGGCAGGATTC
>JAHREE010000348.1:3445979-3536681 GCA_033628505.1 Tringa tobata | reverse complement strand
TAGACATTTACAGTTTCTCTGATGGAGAATATTCTACTGAAGGTACATATTCTTCCAAATCTGTCTTAAAGGCATTGCAAAGGTGCCAATTATTCTAGGATAGGCCTACTCCTTATGCCTACTCTTCTTACGCACTCCCTCTAAACTAGATGGTACTTTTTTTCCCCAGATTACAACTGAGGGTAGATAAATACCCTAACCACCTCTTATTTTAAGTAATGCCAACAAAACTTGCTGTGTACTAGGTGTAATGGGGAGCTCATGAATATGAATCCATCTGTGAAGAATACTTTATTGTTCCCCAAAGAATTGACATATTGCCTGAGGTGTACAATTCTTCAGGAAAATATTCTGATTCAATTAAAGAGAATGGAAAGGCCTTAACAAACTTGTTTATCTGGTTTGTCTGTTTACCTGTTTAACATTACTAATCCAAGGGACATGGTTTCTCTCATCACTTTGTAATTTCACAAGTTAATTCATTATCTAATATAACTGCATTGTCATGCACAATATCATGGAAATAGCATCATGAATATGTCTTCTTAGCATACCGTAAGTCAGCATGCACGCTGCAAGCTTTAAAAGGCAAAATACTCTTTCTCTTCATCATCAGTTAAAGTTCTAGTGATCTGTTAGATTTCAAATTACCATGGACTCTTCATAAGTAGACAAAACCTGAATGGTTCAAATAGAAATCAAGCAGGAAAAAAATATACTAAAATTGAGTCTTATCAAAAAGAAAATCTGTTTCCACTTAAATGCAGGAGGTCTTTACAGAAAAAATCTCATCTTTTTTAATTCACTGCTCCAGAAATATACCAAGAGGTTCTTCAAGGCTTTCTGTTCTACTATTTTTGGTTCAAAGATGACGGTAAATGTAACAGATGCCAGCGTTTCCTCTATCAGTGCAAACTTGCAGAATATTTTCACTACAAAAAAAAAAAAGCCCAAGACATTAAAATCTCTATCTTTGTGTAACTATGGAATCAAGCCACTCTAGCTTTTTTACAGTAGTACAGGTAGTTAAGCTTAAATGCGTAGTGTTGATTGGGCCTGGAAAAAGTTAACGGGGGGCCGACCTTTATCCAGGTTTTATGTTGCTAGTTCTAATTGGCTATCTCAATGTAAGAATGTGCCTTTTTTTGGCGTGTAACTATACCTTGTTCTTATCTTCTAACCAATTGTATTTTATTGCTGTATCTGGCTCTGTGTGGTAGTTCGCTGGTGTTCCATAACATGCCATTAAGAACAGTTTTGGATGCAGAGGGAGTAAAAGGGGAATTAAGTGTAAAAAGTGCCCCTAAACGGTATCTACTCATGCTATTGTTAGAGGCAGACTAGAGAGCCAGGTGGATAACTTACCTGACCCTGAAGGGTATTTCATGTCCTGATGTAACAACTTTTTTTTTTTTTTTTTTTTAATAGGAGCTTGTCATGCAGCCTTTGAATCGCTATATCAAACACATGTGAATGAAGAGACACTTCTGAATCTGCATGGAATGGTAAGAGCATCTGAGGTCCTCCTATAAAAGTACAAAGCTCTTGCAAGCATATTGAAGCGCAGTAGCCCAGCACAGATACACATTCAACTCCAATGTGGCTGTGAATTAATCTAGTCATTTTAGTTTACTAGTACTTATGTAGAAAGAAAAGGGAAAAGAAGACGAGCTTCTAAATCCAACCTGTTGCAGATCTCTGGGTCTATTCCTCCTGTGAATACTCCCTGGAAGGTGAATTCTCGTATGTGCATTTTACCTGTCTGTGCATATAAACAGTAAACCTAAATATTTCTTCTTAAAAGTATTGCATCGCTTTCATTATTCCTGAGAAATGCTCAGGTTAGCATTTTTATCATAAAATGTAGCGAAAACATTACTTTTATAAATAAATTATTAAAATCACAGGAAGGGGAAAATCATTATTCACATCTACAAAGGTTCAGATCTTGCCAAAAGGTGTATTTCACCTTGAGATGGAGAAGAGCAAGTACTGGAAACAATTGTCTGCTGGTTTAACTTTTCTGAAGTCAGAAACCTTAGGATGTTACTTCCAAAACAGAGGGAAAATGAAGTTACTTGGCAAAGTTAGTCAATAGCTGTAAATCACCGCACATGGACACCTCTGTGTTTGTTCTGAAGATTTTTAAATATCTCGGTTGGTGAACTTCCAGGATTGTCTACAGATGGAACATAACTTTCTAGTGTTTCAACTTCTGCTTTCTTAAGCTTCTTGGATGATAATGGAAAAATAAATTTGCTTTCCTGGAAATCTTCTTCCTTGTGGAATAAGGGAGATGTGAAAATTTTCATCAGTGTTTTTTGTCTGAAAGGAATGATCTAATATTTCTTCAAGGAATCTTTAAAAATTAAAAACCACACCTATACACAAACATGTGCTTATATCTGCCAATGGAGAAGGGTGACATGATTAACAATGTGTAAGACCTTCTAAACTCTGCTGTTATTTTCTTGAAATAAATGTGTATGGGAGCAGATGATTCATCCTGCATATTACAAACTCCTTGGTTTCAAATACTTTTATTGGAACTTCTTTGCCTAGACATCAGTGTGTTGGGGTTATTTATTTATTTCTGTATGAGTCAGAAGTTCTGAATACTGTTTCTGCTTAGTTGACCACAGAAGTAAGAGGCAAAGCTCCAGAAAATTTTTTGGAGTGTCAGAAATCAAATTATTGTAAGAAAAGAGGAGAGAGGAAAAAAAAAAAAATGAGGGGGGGATAGATGGTAAGATGCACAGACTTCATAATTACTCATTTCCAAGAGATGGAAAATTCCAAGATTTGCTTAGTCAGTAAATGAACATCCACCAATTTGTGGAATTAGTTCAAAATTGCAACTTAAAATGCATATATAAACAGAGGTGGAAACAGTGCTCTCGCTGAAAAGTAGAAAGGAAAACACATTTTATAAGCTCACATTTCAGGCAAAAGTCAGTGAGCAAAAAAGTATTGTCCAAAGATGGGATAGCACTTACAAAGTTTTGTAGATGTTTAAACAGATATTCAGTTCATAGGAAATGAAAAATTACAGACCTTGAGACATCTATTTCAGCCATTTTTCCAAGGAAGGACCAATAGTCCTATGACGTTCCTGGCTAGTATTTGTCAACCTTTTCTAAAAGTATTCTGTTGATGGAAATCCAGTCACTATTCTCACTAAAAGAAAGATTTCACCCATTATTTCTTCTCCTGTCACCAAGGAATTTATTTCCTTTCTCTGTGCAACTATCTTAAAATTACTTGAACACAATTTTTACCTCTCACCATCAGTCTTCTCTATGCTAAGAAAACCAAGTTTCTTTAGTCTTTTTTCATTTTTCACAGATCACGATTTCTAGACACAGAGTGTCAATAAGCATAAAGTCCCCTCTGAAGGGACAGAGGGATCTTGCATCTCTTTCAGAAGAGTGCTAAGAGCACTGGGTCTGGGTGCTGGGTTTTGTCTATTTGACAGCTTCAGAAACTTTGGGAGTCTCTCTCTCTTTTTTTTTTTTTTTTCATAACTGTCTCCTTTTTAAAAGAATCTCAGATTCCCTACAAGATGTTCTGAGTAATATTGTTTGGTTGAAATGGTGTCTAGAGAGTGAAAAACAGCATCAACATAAGGTTCATAATAAGGTGAGAACAGGGAGACTTCCTGATTAGCGTAGGAGGTCTCTTCAAGGAATGTCTGACTCCTTTGCTAGGGGAAGAAGGGTTAATTGGCAGTACAGCACATCAAAGTATTGATGCTATGAGATATGGAATAGAAAAAGGAAATTTTACATTATTACGTAAAGGGAATTTTGTTGGGAGCCCTCATCATATGTGTTTAATTCCCTTCTGCAAAAAGCTTCCTGATGACTGACTTGTAGTCATAGAATCATAGAATTGTTTAGGTTGGAAAAGACCTTTAAGATCATCAAGCCCAACCAAAACCTAGCACTACAAAGTCCACCACTAAACCGGGTCCCTAAGCACCACGTCTACCTGTCTTTTAAATAACTCTAGGGAAGGTGATTCCACCACTTCCTTGGGCAGCCTGTTCCAAAGCTTGACCGACCTTTTGGTGAAGAAATTTTTCCTAATCTCCAATCTAAACCTCCCCTGGGGCAACTTGAAGCTATTTCCTCTTGTCCTGTCACTTGTTACTAGGGAGAAGAGACTGACGCCCACCTCGCTACAGTCCATAGTAAATAAGGTACGAATGTGAAAAGCAAAATTGCTGCATGGTCTGATTATGAATAAGGTTGTAAAAATGGATTCTGGTCCTCAGAAAAAAAGTTACAGCCAAAATGGAAGCTTTAGGTTACTAACCAATTTAAAATACAGTTTCACTTTCCAGCTTTACCATAGACTACTGGTCTGATTTTAAGGTGGATACACTATTTCTGTGTCTTAGTTTTCCATGTGTAATGACTCACCATGAGTCAGGAGTGGATGACTCAGAGGTTATGGACAGTAGAGCTCCTATGGATTGAAATCAGAGCCAGCTTGATAGGTACCTGCACAGAATATAGAGGAGTCCTGAAGACTAGCAGTACATGTGCAGTGCAGTTCATGCAAGTCTTCTATAATCTCCTTTCTGCCTGAGACTGGCTCCATCATCCATACTGTTATAACTTTAAACATATGAAAAATGAGAATCATAATACATATTTTTCTGATTTGTTTAATCTGTGATTTTTTCAGGCAATGCAATGAGCTGCAGTTATAGTATTTGTATTTTGCATGCAACATAGTACAGTGGGTCTTCTGGCACAACAGTAGTACAGTGTATAGCTCTAGTTGTAAAAACATGTAATTGACTTAGTTTGCAATAAGCTTTGTGGCATTCTAATATACAAACTCAGTTCTTCTAAATTACTGTCTATCCCCAATATCTCTTTCCTTTGAGTTTTGACATGCCCTCTGCCATCTCTGCAATTCCGTAGGAATTTCAGGTGGTGTGATTTAACGTAGGTATCTTCATCTAACTAAAACAACCATAATCATCTAGATATCACTATACTTCCTTCCTAAAAGTTCAAAAATTTAATTGAGAGGTGAATATTCTGTAAAGACCCAGTTGGTTCTATTTGCCTAATAACTTACACCTCTCAGTATCTACTGTGTGGTTCACAACTTTACCAAGGCCATAAAAACCAGAAAGTCTGAATTCCCTTTTTCATGCCCTTTCCCCATTAACACATACCAAAGAGAATCTCTTTCAGAATACAGACTGTCCCTCTGAAGCACTGACGTGTTGAAGAATAGTTGTGCCTCCAAGTTTAGTTCATTACACCAAAATCTCTTTAGTTATCATTTACATTAAATACAAGATGAAGTAGAAAGCCATTCAAACATATATACTAAAAAAAAACCACATTAATTTTTGGAAACTAGATGTAAAATTCAATTTTGCAGCATGCATCATCCCAACTAGCTATTTAACTAGGCTGATTCATAACGCATCTGTCCTTGCTTGCAGACTTATATATGAATGGTTATAAACAGATAAGTAATTGGCCAAACATTTACTAAATTTACCTGTCTCAGATCCGAAGCCATGGCACAGCAATCTCCACTGTTAGCAGGAAAGTGTGTGTTTTCTTTCTACACCACTGGTAGATAGATGGCAGACCCCCATGTACAACCACTCCTGCTGGGTTACAAAATGCTACTCTGTCATTATGGTCTTGGTGTCCAGGCTTCCCAGCAGGTCTGTAAGGAAGTGCAGCATGGTTATTTATAGATGGCCGTAAAACAAAAGTAATTTTTGAATAATTCAACTTTTAGTACTAACTTTGCAGCTGAAACCATTTCCCAATATGAGACGGAATAAAAAATACAGGTAGCATTGACTTCTATTCGCATTAAGACTGGTTTTAAGTTATTTCTTACAATGATGCATTCCTGAGCTGCCACTAGCTGTGTGAGGGACCTCTAATCTCTTGAACACAAATAAAAGACAGCTTCTTACTTTGCATTGTAGAAAAAAAAGCAAGTACTACATACAGCAGTACTGCCATCTTCTGCTTGCTTTCTTTCCTGCATGGAAGTACTAGGTTTATACTGCAAAGCAACAACAGGAAAGGTGCTTTTTTCTACTACTAGGTATCTGAGGCAATAAAATTTTCTAATGCTCAGGGATAACTTATGTCTGGAGTTCCACAGATGGGGGTGGAGGTGTGGGTTTCACACGTGAACTTCTGGGTACAGAAAAGGACTTCAGATGTTTGTCCAGGATTTCTAATATATCACATCCCAGCCACAGCAATATCTCAAAAATGCAGAAGGCAAACGTGTACATTTGTGTACTTGTGCTGTCCACAAGGATTATATTCTACTCATTGAATATGCTCCTTAGAGGTGATCCGTATAAAAATGTACACATTTGAAGAGATCTAACAGATTCCTTGTCATCTGCACAAGTAAACCAAGACCAAAGCATGAATGACCCATGTGCACAGGACTAATGCAATGCAGTTGGGGTATATTTGATCATATGCAAGCATTTGTGTGGTCCATATGCAGTAGGTCCAACAGGTTCCAGCTGTATCACATGTGCTCTTCATCTGAAGTTTCCTGGATGTGCTGTGCATCCACACATAGGCAAGAGAGAAAGCTGGAAGCCCTACTTCAGGTATTTTCTTTAAAAAGGTGAAGGTATGGTAAATTATATTTTTCCAAACTGAAGTTGCCAGCAAAAGGCACATTGAGCCTGTGTGGCTCCAGGGAGCCCGCACACGTCAAGGAAGCTGCTCCGTATAAGTTTGCCATATGGTCCTAGATGATGCATTGTTGGATGGAGCATTCAGTATAAATACTGATGCATGCAGAGGGGGCTCTGTCTTTACGAAGGCATGAGACCACAGATGAGCCGAACAGGCGTATTCTGAGAATACAGAGTTAGAATCAGAGTAGTATGATGGGGGCGTTTTACTGCTCATCACCAGCTGGGAGCAGACAGTTTATGCTTCTGAGAACATTCATATGCATTACGATCCCCGGTGCAGGGTGCCTGGCAGTCAGACGTGCGTGCTTACTGAACTGCTGATGCGTTACAGACCCTAGAGACCAAACGCGGTCCTGGTTAGTGATTCAGTTCTGGTACTAACATCACCGCTAACTCGAGGGAGCATTGCTCAGGCTCAGCTTGTTGCCACTACTGTTGCCAGTTCTGCCCAGCCACATCCATCCCACAAATTGCTACATGCTGGGCTCAGGAATGCCAGAGGACAAATGCTTTTGCTTCTGGCTCGGTATAAAGCTTTTAAGAGTCTAGGGCAGAGGTTTCTACTAGATTGTTCTTGAACCTGGAAAGCTTCCCAAACCTGAATCTGCTGTGAGTCATACAGGATGATCCAAGTGCTCTGGTTTACTTGAATTCCTTCCTTGGACACAGCCAATATACAGAGGACGGACAACTCCACCCAAAGAGATAAGGCACATAATAGTGAATGTAAATGATGATTGCCTATGATAGACTTTCCCTTCCCACAGACCCAGAAAGTTTGGTTATTCTTATTCTTCTCTCTCTTAGACCCATAATTATTGCTAAGAACAAATTAAGAACTAATGAAGACATTAGCAGGTACTGAAGAACAGTTCTGTTGCTTACTAGCCCAAACCTCTGGGGGATAAAAAGGCAAAAAAAGTTAGCAAAAATCCATTTTGTCAGTGAGATCTCAGTTCACACTCAGTTAATTGGCCTGTTTTGCAGGATTTAACCTGGTGGCATAAGAACCTTGAAATAAATCTCTTAGATACGATTAGAGATGAAAAAGAGATTAGCACGGGCAGGAGAGTTGAAGTCTTTTTCTCCATTCCATAGGTGAGTCAGTTTAAAGACAGAAGAACTACACAGACATCAGGAAATCAGTTCTTCACTCTTCCTCAGGATGCCTGATCCAGGTACTTTCTCCCCTGTACTTGGCAAGTTACCAGTTTCAAGATCTTGTTCAGTCCTCTGAAGCAGGTTAGTGGTTTCTTTTATATTAAATCACAGATAGGAACATGTGATTAGCTAAAATGGCAGGTTTTCATGACATTGTTTAAGATAAGACGTGGTTTATTTATGAAAAAATTACAAGCCAAATTTCTTTAGAATCATAGAATGGTTAGAGTTGGAAGGAACCTTAAAGATCATCAAGTTCCAACTCCCCCTTTAGACAATTTGCATCTGATAAGTCAACATTATAAATGAATAAATAGCTGTGCTATGTCTTGTTCTCCGTAGTTAGAGGAGTTTGATAGGAAAGGAACAGGTAGGTGGCATCTTAGAAGCAAAAAGATACAGTATGATGGTGGAAGCTGTGTTTGAAGCAAGTTAGACAAGGAAAGCTTGAGAACAGTATTGATAATATGGGAGAGATTTCCACATTTATTTGGCTGCTTCTGTTGAAATAAATATTTCTCCCTTTACAGAATAAAATCCAGCTTGCTGTCCTGTAGCTGGGGAAAAAATGTCTGTGTGTTTATGCTTCATAAATCTGGAGTGGCTCGTGTGCAATGGTGAGGAGTGTTTCTAAGACATTTGATAGAGATGTTAGTTCCACTGAACTACTAGGAGCGTTTGTGGTTTTACAGTAGCTCACTGCCAAATTAACTTGGAGAAGAACAGATACGTATTGCAGAGCAAGACAATGACACTTTTAGCTCATAACTGCACTTCAGTTCTTTCAGCTGGAAGAACTTTCTTCACAGTGCTCAAAAAACGCTTCTACGTGGCAGCATTTGTGTTGCAATACAGCTTATCTAATAAATGTATTCAATACTTCATCGAACAGCTAGGGAAAGAATAATGTTATGGTGTATTTACAAAATTCATTGTGATGGGAAGAGAGTTTTCTCATTATCTAAATTAAATTCAGTAAACTGTTAGCATAGGAAAAAATAATCTCAAGAGAATCCTTGTAGAAGGTGGGAACACGGGAACAGAGTAGATAAGTTGTTCTTCTTGACGCACTCAAAGTTTCACCAGAAGCACAGTTATCCCAAAGATCCTTTGTGCAATCCTGGGTATATAAGTGAGGACAGGGTCAATCAACAAGTGGTTACTACACTAGAACAGCCAGTCACTCCCCGGCTTTCCTCTGGCAGAATGGCTCGTATGGAATAGCAGATCTTATACTGCTGGAGGACTGTGGTGTGGGTACCTCTGTTAGACGAATGTGAATATTCCATGAAATCTGGTCTTACAAAAATTGCACCAAGGAAGCGGGAAATACCTTACGAGAATTACTGGAGGCAAGGACTTAGTAGGAGAGGTGCTCTTGCACATGCATTTTTCATTTTTTTAACTTTAGGCATCTGAAAATGAGGGAAGGAGCTGTATCGGAATAGCTACATGAGATAAACTGCTTATGGTATTCAGCTTCAAGTTGCTTTATGGCTAGAAAATGACAGAAAATCTTGAACTTACCTCTTCCTAAATCAACACTGCCTCTTGAGTAGATGAATTTTAAGTAAAAGTAGAACAGTTTACAAATTTTGTTCAAATGTTAAAGCAAAAGATGTTTGGCGAATAGGGGGTTCCCAGTGACACCGTTACTATATCTGTGCCTAACAGTTTAGAGGCATTTGCAAATACATAACACGTGTGAGATGTCATACATGAACAGTGAGTGATGCCTTCATATACGCTGGCCATTGAATGCAAGCTGCGTATCAGCAGCCAGGAAATTCCACAACAGATTCTCTCTCCTGTGAGCCCTGAGACCTGAGTATCAGGGGCAGACAGGCCTATTTGCAGCAGCCATCCGCAGCTATTTCAGTTCAAGTCGTGAACTGCTTAACTGGTGAAGCAATCAAAGGTACTGTCTCCAGGCTTAGCAGACAGCCTGTCAGCTGAATTCGTATGGAGGCTTAATTCTGTGCCAGCGGAGCATGATCCTTTTAAATGAGGTCTGAAGGATACCACAGAAGAATGGTGTGAAGGAAGAATTGTCATTTTATAAATGACTGTACTCTGGACTTGTTTGTACAGAGGTGTCTATCAATAATCAGTATTCTGTCATGACAATCGACAAAATTATCACAGTATGATCACAATCAATACTCAATCATAACTGATGATCAGCCTTAACAATCGTTAAAATTAGGACCTTGTTTTTAAAGTCAAAGAGCTGCTGGCCTCAGCACCTTGGAAATAAGACCAGTAAGTGTGTATTGTCCAAAAGATATACAGAGATGAAAAGTTTTGAGGGGAATTAGTTTCCTCTGTAAATGCAGGAGAAAAAAAAATGCATCATGAATGAATTAGATC
Organism: Tringa tobata; assembly: GCA_033628505.1. Taxonomy (NCBI): domain Eukaryota; kingdom Metazoa; phylum Chordata; class Aves; order Charadriiformes; family Scolopacidae; genus Tringa; species Tringa tobata. The sequence continues at coordinate 3,526,432 of JAHREE010000348.1, read as the reverse complement.
TCACAGGCATTAAAATGTTTTAATATTCAAATGCATGAAGATATCTAACTATGTCCATTCCTAATATGAATGGAACCTTTTTCTCGCTTGTACACATAGAATTGGTTCTTTCCAACACATACAGGTGAAGACTCTGACATACCTTTTTAAACTGTACTCTATAACAATCTGCTTACCCAGCGTTAAGCTTCATTGCCGCTGAGGATCCTTTAGTGGGTAGGTGTAGCCCTGCTTCTGTACAGCTTGTCTTGGTCTTCATGCTGGTTTAGCTGATACCAGTTTTATTCAGATTAAATTAAGTAATAGAGGCCACTAGCTTAAAAAATACTAAGCGAGAATAATGCTGCTTATGCTTCTCTATTTCCCCAAGTTTGCAGGGTTATAAATGCCATTGTATTAGTGGAAGTAGATGACTGCATAATCACATAAACACATAGTTGTACAGTTTAAAGCCACTCTAATGAAAATTACTGAATTATTACAAGGTCATGCTGAGAGTAGATTTTCTGGGGAGGAAAGAAAGAAAATCTCCATATATCTTGCACATGTTGAGGAAAGGCAATCACAAAGCATCGGAAGCACTGAAGAAGGGTAAAAGTTCATGGTTTGATCCTGAGGTACCACAGCATAGTTCTACATCCACATCACGTACACCAAAACCACATTGCCTCCAGCTCTAACAAGTTTTAGATCTTGGATGTTATTAGCTGCTCTCTGCCTGCAATTGCGGTATAACTGGGGAAGTGCAGAGCAGAAGTTAGTAGTAGAGTTGCAGAGAAGCAAAGTCAAAAGTGCTGGGAAATATGTTATTTTCTTAGATCCACTAATTGCTGGGGAAAAAAGATAGACCTTGAAACACAGATGTCCTCCTTCAGTTGTGAAACTCTGAAATATCAGATTTGAAACTCTGGGCAGAAGGAGTATCTCTGAATATATTTCATGTCCATCATTGTGATCTTTGGAGAGAAAACCAGAAGGGTCTGTAGATCACATGGGAAAGTTATTAAAGGGCTGTTAATAATACAAGAGTAGGTGTATCGAAAAAAACCATACAAGATATAAACTACAAAAAAAAGGAGTAGATTCCTGTAATATTTCAAATGGCTCCCCTTCAAAAATATCTCTGTCCGTGGGGCTGCAGAGTCTCCTTCAGATGGGAGAACAGAAGCAGTTCCAGTGGACGGTGAAGAAGTCAAGGTTATTGAAGAAAGTGCAACCAGGAATAAAGTTTAGGATTCTGACTAGAATATGGGGAACTGGGAAAGAAAACTAGTCTATGGGTGGTAGGAGGGTTGGAATAAGGTGTGATTACCACGGTTCTCAGGACAAACGGAAAGAATAAGGAACTTCAACTGCAGGAGCAGAGGTTAAAACAGTAGCAGTGATTCCCTAAGGATTAAATAGGCCTCATTTAATACATCACACTGTTCCAAAACCTGTTTATTAATAAGAACTTTCAGAAAGAAAGGAAGGGCAATCAGGTAGAGAAAGACATAGAGCATCTTAAAACTGCTGATTTCTTTCTTAAGATGTGAAGATGCTCTGTTTTTTTTTTTGTAGGCTGATATGTTACTTCACATAAGTAGTAGTAGTTTGGTAGTGCTTTTATGCCAGATCAAGTGGAAAGATGTGGTGGAGGATGGTTTGCTCACCAGTCAGGTCACAGCGCTTACAAGTTAAGAAAATTTTGATAATATTTTCTAGAAAAAAACCACAGTCATTGATAGTTTAACTACTTGTTGAACATTTTGTGTCTGTGGATAATCACAGTCACTTCCCCCTGCAGTTGTTGCCAAACTGATCATATCTTAGTAGATATTCCCCAGGAATCCAGAGTTCATTGATTCTACTGGTCACTTGTTTTTGATAGCTCTAGTAGGTCCTTGGAATTTGGGGGTTTTTTTTAAGTGATTCACATTGTATGAAATTTAAGCAATAAATTTCACTGGGGCACGCCTTTGGCAGGACTCAGAGCACATGAGGCTGTACAGGAAGTTTTCTGTGGTCTCTATAAATATCCAGTCAGACACACAGTAATCTCTCTCTCTTCTTCAGATTTCTGCTGCGTGCCTTGGATACATGCTCCTAATCAGCTTACGAGCTTTCCTTGACCTACGCTTCTTTTCCTGACGCTGATCTGACTATGGCTGTCCTCAAAGTAAAATTCACCAAAACTAGAAGGGACAAATTGGCTCAGATCTTATGGATCCTCAACTGGGTTTCTGTTGTGAGTGGGATAATTCTCTTCAGCCTTGGCCTCTTTCTGAAAATAGAGATCAAGAAACGCAATGAAGTGATGGCAAAAGGGGACATTAACTCTGTCCCCAACATGTTGATCTCTGTAGGGGTCATAGCATGTATCATCAACTTTCTGGGTGGCAAAATCTGCTACGACTGCTCAGATGCCAACAAGTTCTCTCGGTGGAAACTAGTTATGCTCCCATACATCGTATGTACCTTCTGTTTTACCTTCTGCATCCTGGTGGGTGCTCTCATGTGCTATACCATGAGGAACGAGCTGGAAGAGTCTCTCTATCTGGGACTGAGGGATGCTATTAAGTTCTATAAGGACACGGACATACCTGGACGATGTTTCTTAAAGAAAACAGTGGATCTGTTACAAATTGGATTCCAATGCTGTGGAAACAATGGCTTTAGAGACTGGTTTGAAATTCAGTGGGTGTCTCCTCGTTATCTGAACATGGCTTCCAAGGAAGTTCTGGAGTAAGTATTAAGTAGTCGTAAGAACAAAATTCTAGGAAAAAGCTTCATCCCAGAAGAATTTGTACTAAACAGGAAGTAAGTAACAGTCCTGTCAAAAGATCTCGAGATGTATTGACGTTAAAGAGAATATGGCAAAAACGCTTGTTCTCTGCCATCAGCCAAAAAATTCTGGCAGTGTTTTTCCTCCTTATAAAAACAGCATCTTGTGGCTAGAAGGCTTCTCTCAAAGGTCGTTCTAGATAATTCTGGTAATGGGCCCAACTCAAGAAGAGATAACCTTTCTTTGGTCACAGGCATGTTCACAAATACTCTCATAATTTAACTAACGTAGTAACCTTTAGTGAATAATAGTGGGAATAACACTCTGTCTAAACCGTATGCTCCCTCTAAAAACAAAAAGTACTGAAGTACTCAAGGCAAAAAGCATCCTGCTGTTTAGTCATTCTGGGGTTCTAGCATACGCCTCACAAGGCCAAGTCGATACTAATTTCTGCTGGACCTTTGTCTCAGTCAAAAAAAACTGTAGAATGACCACGTTACGCACACAATAGGCTAACTACATGCACAATCAAAATCGCCTTTTGCTAACTTTTTTTCAGGATGCTACACAAAGACATCTCTTTCCTTTTTTTAATGTGTGAAATAGCCACCTCAAAATTCCCACTATATTGAGCTGATGATGGAAAGAAAAAAGGATGGTACTATCAGTACATCGCACGGTCAGTCCTAAACACTGTAAGATCTTTCTCCTTTAAGATATTAGACTTTGCGAATCCGGGTTCAAATCTGTATGTTCACATGTGAGAAACTGCCAACACCATGCATACTGCATAAAAAAGGAGAAAAAACCTTGAATATTTTTGTTGGTGCTGCACATGATGTAGCAATTGTGAAGTTATATGCTCAACAAGAAGAATTTAGTAATTCTTTTCTTCAGACAATAGAAAAGGTAACTAAAAAAAATTTAAAAGTAGACAATCCAATATGTAATAATTCTTCTAAAGCTGAAAAAAAAAGTCTTCACTGGTGAGAGCAAAGTAGCTATATGTACCTGAGAAAGACAAACACAGAAAGCTTGACTGGCATTTGGCAAGTCTTCTTTTCTGTTGAACTCAAAAATCAGTGACAATAAAGCCAGGTGAAGGGAGGCCAAAGATCTTATTAGAACAAGTGTTCTCGAGAGAGAAGTTGGAAAGCAACAGTGACACAAAGCAGACTGACCCAAGAGGTCTTTTAAATCCTGGTTCTACACTGATAAGTAACATGACAAGAAAGACGGTCCACAGAAACTTAAGAGTAATATCTTTTTGTGAGGACAAAAGTAAAATATACTGCTTTTCATTTCTATAACACATATAGAAACAGTAACATTTTACCCAGGGTCTTGGCTAAAATCCATTTTCTTCTGCAGGGTCACCTGTGCTTTGCCATTATTTTGAAAATAGACAATCAGTTAATTTTTGCCACATGTAGGCAGAAGATGCCAGTGAAATGCATGTGAGGCAAGTAGTTACACTGCATCATTTCTTTTACTGTATATAAACTGGAGAATTCCATCTTGATTGTTAGAATCCAAGTTGGTGCTGTATAACCAAATTACGCTATGATTTCCAAAAATCTGGTAGTGAAACATTTGATATGAAATTGTTGGAAGCAAAGTCCAGCTGGTAATGTTCAGAAAGGATGGAGAAGGAACCAGATACTTTCCTTGGTTTCATCTTGTACTGTATGTCAATTAGTACTTGGTAGATTAAGAGGCAAAGCAGCTGAGAACTGACATACTGTCAACTCACACGTTACTTTTGTAAAAGTGAACTTTTCACCTTCCTTGATGATCCTTTTGCCCCCTCTCTCTTCTATATCTCCATTGCCAGCACCCCAGTGTGATAAGAAATGGAGAGGATCAATGGGACGGGTAGGAGGAAGAGGCAGGTTCCAGCGGTACAATCCTATCGCTGCTTTGGTTGGGTAAAAATCATCTTTCTATAGTCTCAAAAGCAACTTTTGCTTTACAATACCACAGCAACTTCAAGCTGCAACAAGAAATGGCAGTGAATGTCTCACTCCCTTAGCTCTGTCACCGGGGCCTCCCTTCTAACTGTACCAAGATACCTCATTCTTTAATTTGCCACTAGTAGAGGAAACACGATGGCAGAGGGACATAACCGAAGTCTGGAAACTGCTATTTTTGGCAGCAGAAAGAAGATTCCTCTTTATAACGTGTGGCAGGAAGAAAAAAATATAATTAAATTGATGCTTGGGATCAACTGAAAAGCCTAGGACCTAGTTTAAGAAACTGTATTTTAACGATTTTAGATGCTGTACTATATTTGGGTCATGTCACTGAAATACACAGGGCATTTTGCTGGCGCATAGCGATGTGCTGGCCTTCCATTTTGGACCTCTCTGGCTCCCTTCCTTGTTTCCTTCCCAGCGAGTGGTTTTTCCTGTGCCCATTATGCTGTTTGCACACTTGAGTCTGGTTTCAGTAGATTGTTTGGGTTCTTTTGCATTGGTTTCATTCCGTTGCTGTTGCCTGGAATGTGATGGCCACAAAGTGAAGAGCTGGACTTTAAGATGGAGAGGAATTCTTGCTTAACCCTCTCCTAGGTGGGAAATGGCAGATGACTTACTTGGAAAGATCTTTGAAGAAGATAGTTTTGACTAAATGTTAAACAAAACAAAACACACCACCACTACCTCCCCCCCTGCCAAAAAAAAGGGAAAAAAAAGGAAGGAGGTTGTATTTAGCAGACCCACAGTAACAAAATGAAGGCAATTATTCAGCCATCCCAGCACAGCCACAAATACTGACCTTCCTAGCAGCTTCTTTCTTTTGAAGGATGCGTTCAGTCCCAAAAAAACCTTAAGAACACTGGACCACAGAGTTTCTGCTGCTTCTCTTCACCTGATGAGCTTCTTCTGGTGACTTCCCTTTAATTTAGATCATCTGTAATGGAACAGGAAAATATGATTTGTAAACTTCAATAAATGAGGATAAGTTTTGGAAAATATTAAAGATTTTACTATTAGCAAATGGCAAAAGCTGGGTATCTAAGAGAAAGTTGTCTTCCCTCTATTCTGGCTCCCTGGCAAAGGCTGAAGGGCATGGACTTCATTAAAATAGGGCATGGTTCTCACCTGGGGGGCTGTCTCAGGAAATAAGCCTTTTGCAATGAGCATGAAAATAGATACATGCTGAGAGGCTACTTCCCCAAAGGGTGAGAGCATCTTTCAACATCTTATATACTCTCCAGTTTCTGGAAAATCTATTTGTCTGAAGAACCTGCTTGGAATCAGAAGCCCTTGCAAGGATGCTAAAGAGCAGGGAATAGAAGGAAAATGGATGTTGAGGATTCATTTAACTCTTCCAAAAAACTCTCAATTAATCTGAGACTCTTTTCTCTTTCCATCCTATTATATATTTTTTTCTCCCTCCTGTTTCTTTTTCTTTTCCCAGTTGTTTTTCTTCTGATCTTATAGGGAAGGGAAAGGAATATTTTTTAGCAATGAATACGAACAGTTTCAAAAGGTACAAAAAGTATAGTTACAGAATCATAGAATCATCTAGGTTGGAAGGGACCTTTAAGATTGAGTCCAACCATTAACCTAACACTGCCAAAACCACCACTAAACCATGTCCCTCAGCACCACATCTACTGTGTTTTAAAGGCCTCCAGGGAAGGCAATGCCACCACTTCCCTGGGCAGCCTGATCCAATGTTTGATAACCTTTTCGGTGAAGAAATTTTTCCTAATATCTGATCTAAACCTCCCCTGGCACAACTTGAGGCCATCTCCTCTTGTCCTATCACCTGTGACTTGGGAGAAGCGATCGACCCCCACCTTGCTACAACCTCCTTTCAGGTAGTTGTAGAGAGCTATGTCTCTCCTCAGCCTCCTTTTCTCCAGGCTGAACAACCCCAGCTGCTCCTCATAAGACTTTTTCTCTAGACCTCTCTAGAAGTAGAAGCTCCTTTGTGAAGTAGTCTCAAAACATGTGCCGAACCAGCCGTTGCACATGGGTACAATAACAAAATGCCAGCGGACAGTTTCCAGTGGTTCCTGTGGCATGCAAAGTTGTTCTTGTATTAAGTTCTGTCTTAATTAATGCTTGTGTTGAAAATCAATCCAGAAGTAGAGAAACACAGGATTTCCGGGGCCATAACTTCCATTAGAGTTCCACCAAGAACAAGTTCAGTAATTGCCTTCAGTATTTTCAGTGCAGATACCTAAAAAGGCAACATCTCCATGAACACTAACCCACGTCTTGCACACACAGTACCAAGAACCACCTGAGCCGCCGTGCTGATACCACAGTTAAGAAACACAGCAAATAAAAAAATGTAGTTTTCCTGCAGTAAGCAACTTTTCCAGTTGGAAACATATTCCCATTTTCCTTTTGTTACTTCGGAGAGGCCTACATCGCAGCAGGTTTGCCTTATGTCCTTTTATGAAAATCACAGATGCTACCTGCTGCTGCCACCAGATGTGTAACGCCCCGGTTTCTCTCCTGTTGCAGCCGTCTAAAGAGCAACGTGGATGGAAAGTTCTTGGTGGACGGGGTACCCTTCAGCTGCTGCAACCCGAGCTCCCCGCGGCCCTGCATCCAGTACCAGCTGACCAACAACAGCGCCCACTACAACTACGATTTTCTGACGGAGGAGCTCAACATCTGGGTGAGGGGGTGCAGAGAGGCCCTGCTGGATTACTACACGGCTATTATGAGGTCCATCGGCATCGCAGCATTGCTTATTTGGTGGTTTGAGGTGAGTCTCATAAAAATGGTCTGCGTCAGATTAATCAGAGAGTTTTTGCTCTCTAGGATGGGAAACGACTACGGTGTAACGCACGAGAAGTGCCTCGGTATCTAATGGAAAGTCCATGAGCACTTCAGGAATGTTGTGGGGCTTCCTTTAGGACAGACAACTTTGTTGAAGTCCCCAGAGCAAAAGCAAATCTCATTGAAAATGAGAACTATTAGAAATTCCGTGCATTTACAGAGCTTTTTCAATAGACTGTGGCATATTCCCTTCCCTGAAGCATTTATGGGACCAGACACAGGATGATACATGCACGGACACAACTGCAAGGAAATTAGGTGAGAAGGTCTGAGGATTGTTTCAGGCCAGTTTTAACAAAGAATATATAAAATGTGAGCAGGCCTTTGGCTGAATACACTAATTGTATTTATGGTAAAAATTGAGCATAAGTATTAATATTTCAAAGCCTCCTTTTTCCGTTCCATAGCTTCACCATATAGACAGTGTGTGCAAACACGGCATACCTTTTTAGATGTAGATTAGACTGCTTATTATGCAAATCAAGATAAGCATATCCAGGCAAGCACATACACCTGCAAAGATGCCGTCTTTCTGCTGACACCTATAAAGAAGGTTGCCTGGATGTTGTCATCCACAGGGAAGGGACCCCTTAATGGCATTGGCTAAAATATGGTTTTCTTCTCTTTAGGTTTTATTTTTCTTATTATTGCTTTATTGCACAAATATTAGCATTATAACTAAAATAGTTCACAGCAGTTGTCAAGCAGTGCCAGATGGAATGGTGGTGCCAGGAACAGCGGGCTTTTGGCAGCTCATGAAAAAGCCGTGGGCTGGCTCTCTGTCCTCCCTTACACCCTGACAAGCTGGGCACACTGATCTCCGTTCCAAAAGAGCAATGAGAGTGGGGCTTTCTCCTAAACTTATACTTGAGCCTCTACTATAGGCTGTCCTTAATTTTAATGCATTGGCGTGTAGGACACATATGGCTTACATACGCACGATTAAACTCCTTGGAGGAAATACCAGTTTAATCAAGGCCAGTGGAAAAAAAATCCACAGAAATTAAAAGACTACAATGTAATATTTTTTTTCCCCAGTGACTGATGGTTCCATGACTTGATCATCCATTCGACATCAATTAGTTGCAGTCTCTGAGGCTGCAGCGCTCCCAAATAATTGTAGGTATTTATGCGCTAATAACACAGAGGTGTGAATGCTACCTGAAGAACAGAGAGAGAATCAATCTCTCTCTCTCCGGTTGTTTTTTTTCTGAAAAAACGTAATTAATTGGGAGAGCGGTCAGATATATTGCTGGGATAAAGAATTTGTCTGCTTTACTCAATATTAATTAGTAGGCCTGTAAATACACAAGTCAGAAAGCTGGCTCAGGGGTAGGAGTGAGGCTGTAATTTAAACTCTCCTGTTTAACCATTAACTGTTTCTTCCAGCTCTCTGTGCTTATTGGTGTCCGGTACCTACAGACAGCAATGAAGAACGTCCTTCTCTTGGGAGACCTGGAGGGTGAGGCAGACGGTTGGTTACTAGAAAACAGCTTTGTGGAAACTGCCAAATACAACATCAATATCATTAAGAACCTCGGCAAAGCCAATCAGATCTCCACTGTCTCGGACATGAACGACCCCAACATTGATGTTCAAAGCACAAACTGTGGCAAAACCGATGTTACAACAAAATCCATCCCGGCAGCCAGCTAGGTAAGTCCTCGAAGAAGTGACATCACAAGTGTGGCTTTGACATATTACAGTCACCAGATTTTTCACTGATGGGGGAAAAAACAGGTGGTAAACCCAATAAGACAACTGAACAAAGCACAGACTGGTGACAGCTCCAAAAATGCTGGTGTTTCTTCGACTGGGCACATTTTTACTCATTCTTTTGAAATCGCTGATTTTCACCCCGGCACAAAACCAACTTTTGGAATGTTATTTTCCCCGCTTTCTCTCCCTTGCTTACAGACTTGTGTCATGGTCCAAATACATCAGAATAATCATTATGCACGAGCAAATGTTCCAGATAGGGGAGTCTACGTCTACTAACCTACAGATTGGTCTGCTGTGTACCAACAGAGTCGGTCATTGCATCTGGAGAAATCCCAGCAGGAAGGAAATCCCTGAGGGAAATCCCCAGTGGAAATCCCACCAGACAAAAAGGCAAAACCTGTGAAAAGAAAACGCTGTTAGTCCAAGTTCTGATAGAGGAAATTCTAGCCCAATTATACATATATTCCAGCCCTTCTAACAGAACCTACCAGCCAGATGAAACTGAGTTGGAGACAATGAAAGTAGCATAATGGGTTTAACTTTTTTTTTTCCAAAATAGTCTGAAGTATCTCCTAACTTTTCCCCCCTCTGTAGTTCAGAGAAAGCCAGCTGCCAAACCTCCCTGAAGGTCAATGGCTACTGCTGAAAGGAGTTCTGGGCTCAAGAAAACTAATTGGTAGCTCACGGCAGGATATTTGAAATTCCAAATAGCACGTGAAAGCACGAGTTTTAATGCAAGCAGATACTTGCCGTAAAACTAATATTGAGGATGCTAGGTGCTTTAGAGCTCCTAATTTCAAAAGTACTTACACAGATCCCGGGGCTGGAAGATCGGGATTGTTTGGAACCGACGAAGGCAAAGACCGATGGGTCTCCCATCACATTCTCAGGAGCTTTGTCAATGCTTGGAGTAAAAGCCTTCAGCACCCAAGACACTTGTAGTTACAGCGTGGCCTAATAGCATTCATAGCGAGCAGGAAAAACGTACCGATACAGAATAGAGGATAAAAGACCAAATCAAGTATTTCACTTGTTACTGTTGTGAACACTACATTGTTTGACCGTAACTCTGGACGGCTTGTGCGTTCTTTGTGCATAATCAAGTAAAAGAAGTTATATCACTGGGATATTCAAAGCAGAACTACTCCTGCTTTTGAAATTGCGTGAAAGTAACAGTAAGAATTCAAAATTCCTTTACCTGTCTAAACAATGTTGTTTTCCATAACACTAGAATAAGCAAAAATTCTACTGTAAGAAGATATTGTAAATAAAATGTGTGATGTAAAAATCTATACTGTAATTCAAGCAGGTTATATACATGATCATTATTTTAAATGCAATTGCTTCACTGCTTAAAATTTTAGGCGTATCCTTAAGTATGTTAAAAATAAAAAAGGAGAGATGGGGTCTGTCTACAACAGCAGCTTGTAGCATGTGTTTTGCAAAAGGCACATAAGAGGCCTTTAAAACAGACCATTAAAAAATAGTTCTTTCCCTGACAAAGCCTCCTACTTCCAGGAAACAGCAGTTTGGGACTTGGTATGACACAGAAGGTATTGGTATCACTGTGGTTTAATAAAGCTCAGTGGACATTTTTTTCTATGAATTTGCATGTTTATTTTTTAAACCCATTCATGTTTTTGATATCCAAAACACCACAAGGAGCTTCAGATTTCAATTTCTCACAATTCAATTCTACATCATCTGAAAAACTGCTTCTCTTTGCTTGTCAGCTCCCTGACAGCTCAATCAGGTATCCCCTAATGCTTGCTGTAAGATGTAGCTGACGATCATTCCTTATTTATTCCCTCCGTGTCATTCCTGGTTTTACAATCCTCCATTATAATCTCTCTTAGTCCCGCCTTTTCAAGTCAAAGAAGTTGCTATTTAACCTTTTCTTCTGTGGAAGTTGTTTCACACCTTTGATAATTTTCATCACTCGTCTCCATTTATTATTTTTAATTGAAAACGCTGTGTAGAGCTGAATGCATCATGAACTAAATAGCTCTTTTCTTTTCCTAAGAATTCCCATAATTGCTTGCCCTTTTGACTGTTTCTGGGCACTGAGATAACATTTTCACAGAATTATCCATAAAAATACTAAGAAAATCTTTGCTATGGATCTATCTGGGGGCACTGGCTGACAGCAGGCTCAATGGGAGCCAGCAGCGAGCCCTGGCAGCCAAGGGGGCAAACCCCGTCCTGGGGGGCATCAAGCACAGTATGACCAGCTGGTCAAAAAAGGTGATTATCCTGCTGTATTCAGGGTTGGTGGGGCCTCACCTTGAACACTATGTACAGTTCTGGGCCCCACCACAATTTAAGAAGGATGTGAAGGTCCTTGAAGGCATCCAGGAAGGCAACAAAGCTGGTGGAAGGAATGTCCTGTGAGGAGCAGCTAAGGACTTTGGCTTGTCTAGTTTGGAGAAAAGGAGGCTCTAGTTGAGGCACCTGTATGATGGATTTACCAAGGATCTGCTCCAAAAAATAGATTTAGAAGGAAGAGTGAACTCAAATGATCATCCAGCCTCAGCGTCTCCGTAAAGACAGAAATTTCATGCAGCAGTTGCTGTAACACATGAGCACGAAGAGCAGAGGAGTAGCTGCCCGGCTGCACGTTTTCCCTGGCCCCCACACACCTCATTAACTTTCATCTGAGGAGAACACATTTCACCATAAAGGACTAGTTAATATTTGGCAAGCCAGCCTTTGTCTGGCAGCCAACTGCCAACCCCCGCGGCAGCGGCTGGCAACGGGACCACTTGTGGCATTCACCGCCTAGCCACACGTTTCCCAGCAAACAGTTGTCCTCTTGGCTGTTACCAGTAATTACTGGTAATTAGATTATTAATTTCTATCCTGTCTGGGCATTCAGAGTCTCCATCGAAGTAGATGTGTTACAAAAAGGTGACAGCTCGTTTCACAGCACTCAGGGTAAGTTGTACTTCACTGAATAACTGTTAAATACTGTGTGTGTATGAGGTTCCTCGGAGAGCGGGAGCGTACCCTGCTCCTCAGGCTTGCGTGACAGCGCCTGTCACAACAGCTTGGGTGTCCCGGGGTATTTAACGTTACAGCCACTGGATGAAGAAAACAAACCCAGGGAGCAGCGCAGACTCCACCTTTAATTCTCCGTAATTTATAAAGACAAAGACGGCATTAGGAAGCCAAGCCTTTAAGCCGGAGCATCTGCTCAGATACAGAAATAAATACGATTTGGGGGACGCTTCTTATCCTATTTGTTATTAATGCTTAATCCGGTCAGAATTAATAACAATACATTTGTGCAACAGCAGCTTCCAGAGTGAGGAACTCACCTGTGCATAAAGCCACCTTCTTTATAAGCAGTTCTTTGTGAAAAAAACTGAAACCTTTTAATATTCAGTTTCTGCTGAAGGCGCTTCACCAGTTCCTGACAGTTCCTGTAGAAACTGCGGTCAAGATGCTCTTCCTCTAAAGCTTTCTGATTACCACTGAAAACACTGATCATAAAGAAAAAAAACCTAATAATATACAAACACAGCACATTTAGAGTTTCATTTATATTTTAAAAATGAACCCAGCACATCTCCTTAGAAGCTAGAAACCCCCCCTCCCACAAGGATTTTTTTTCTTTGCGTGCACTCGTACAGTTCTCTACAGCACAAGGCTCGGGCTGGTGACATCTTACCCATCCCTTGGTGCACACCTGCTTTGTGTCGGTTTCCCACTACGGGAGCCCTGGGGGCTCTGCCGTGCTCTGTAGCTTAGCCAAGAGCCAGGAGGTGTGGAGCTGACAGAACAGAGCTGGAGGCCTTATTTAGGAGGAGACCATCAATTAAAGAGATGATCTTGTCCCATTCCTCTGCCTCTATTAACTGAGGCAGGCGGCTCCACGTACGTACATCCAATTGCTCAATTAGGTTCTGGATAAGAACTGGGAAAATAAACATTCCTACATCACGTGTGCTATCACACGATTGAGATACATTTCGTTTTGCCACTTGTAGTAAAGGCCAGCGTGATTCACAGGCAGAAAAATGGGATGAAAGAATTGTTGGCATCTGGAGTGGATTATTCCTCAGGCTGCCGCGGTCTGTTCAGGGTAACCATCCAGCAAGAACTCTGGGACACTGGGATGGACACCCCTCTCCAAGCACGAGTCTGTGCTCAGTACTGATGTTACCTGCAGGGCACTAGTGAGAGGAGGGAGAGGCAAGGTTCTGCCGTCTGCTGAAACAGACTGACCACAGATCTTCACAGACACAGCGAGGACTTGAAACGATGATGCCCCAGTCCCCAGTACCTGCTTCACAACCTTTCCTCGAGGCTCATTCACTCCAGCACAGAGCCAGCCAGAAAACCTCCTAAAATTAAGTCTGATAGATTCCAAGTTGTTTGACAACCTGTAATTAAACAGCACAAACTACACTCCTTCTTTTGACACGGATCTCATGAACAATAGTCCCACAAGAAATAAAAAAAAAAACCTCAGGTCCAGTTTTAATGTTTTAACTTTACACCTGGTCTCCTCTTACTCACCATTACACAAAATAACGTATGTAATTCCCTTGGAATTTCAGTTCCCTCTCCTTCAGTCCCCATTTCCTTTACACACCTCTTTCACGTACGCTTTCAACCACATGGAATTTAAGTTCAGTGAAATGTAGCCAGGATTAGAAATATCTGGCTTTGAGAAACTCGTATGGGAGTGGATTTTCGATATAATCCATTTGTTTTCTATGTCTGTCTGCAGCCTGTCTGCAAAACACAGGTAAAAACAAACAAAAGAGATTGTGCCACAGAAATTAAACACCTTTCATTTTTGAAGAAAGTATCTTTGAAGATCTTGTCAAGTAACAGGTTAAAAGAACTTAAGATACAAACTTAGATGTTGTATCATGGATCTGACTAGTTCACGTTGGAGATCTTTTCAAGGATCTTGTCTAGAGACTGAGGTGGATTTCAACCACAAAGCCCAGCCTGTGATGGCCAAAATCCTCCTTTATATCATTTTGTACATTGCACCTTGAGATCCTTACTAAGCAATCATCTTCACAACATTTTTGCTAGTAGACTTTATCTACCCTTACCTTTTACCTTCCCAGGAATTGTTTCTCAGAACCCCTTTGCTTTGCTAAGAACAAACAGAGGGAGCAGCACCAGTAACACCCACGCTCCGCCAGGGGAGCGGTGCCCGAAGCTGCAGCAAAGCAGCCAGGACGTGCCGATGGCCAGCGGCTTGGAACAGAAGAAGAGGCAAGAAGTACTGGCTGTTTCTATCTAACAGACTTCTTGGCTGTTTGCTTAGCTCTGCGATAAAGCACTTTTTGAAAGGAAAAAAAGTTAAAAAAACCTATTTGCGTTACACAGCACATTAGACCACCACCACAAAACCGTTCCCTTTCTAGAAGTTAAGCATCTGACTTAGAGAACACCGCGTTCTTCGAGAGGCTACAAATCCACTCAACTGATCAGTTTAAGGACACCAAATATTAAATTTAAGACTACTTAAACTTAAGACTTCTTTCACAAATTGAGGTAGACGCTGCAGGAATTTGCACCTGTGAAATACTAGGACAAGTTTCAAACAAAATATTTCTTTAAATAAGAAAAAGCGTGTCCCCATTACTCAGGGGTACAATGATACGGACTACAGGGAGAACTGGAATTGTTTTCCAACCATTTACTAACTCTTCCACTGTTCCGTACTGACAGGTGCTCCCTTAACGCTCTCCTAAAATGAACTGTGAAGTGTCAAAGCGCCTCCAAATAAAAATTGAATAATCTATGAGAAGTTACTTTATTTCCTTTTTTAAATATACATATACAAGATATCTTATTTCAAAAGCACAAGAACATTATACAAGTTTCAAATTTACATTTTTGCAATTAAAGATACCAATATGTGCATTATCAAAGAACTTCTTCTGTCAGCTTGGATGGAACAGAAACCAGTGGCGTAAGCGTCTTGCGGTCACTAAATACAGATTATACTCACAGTGAACAAAACTGCATAGTAATTTATGAAATGAAAGATGACCACGCGAGTCCGTGAATGACACGGGAGCCCATTTGCTAAATTACTAGGTGCAAACGTACAGAAAGATGCGACTTTCCTCTCCCACTTCTTCAGCTACAAAGAGATTTCTAGAGCCTTAAATGTCAGCTCACCCGCTCCGACCAGCTCCTGTCCCCATGTACTACAATTCCGACAGAAAACAAAATAAAGTGATCTCACTGCATAGTCGATAACGGAAATTCTGTATCGGTGAAGTGCAAGGTAACGGAAAGGTTTTGATAACTGAATAGGTAAATATCAGAGGGAAACAGTAAGTGAATACAGTCTTGGTATCAATGAGCCAGACATTTGCTCGTCTTAATCCAAGATTTCTGTTGGTAAATAGTGTTTCGATGACCTTAGAAATGGCCAGTGCGTGCAAGTTTCCATCACAACTGCTCTTCAAAATTCAGTGTGCATTTCAAATGCATTTTAGAGAATTAATGTTTGTCTTTAAAGAGTTTCATATTCAGGTTTAAAATCAGAAAGAATCAAAGTAAGGAGAATGGTCTTAATTGCAAGAAACAGAATACCTGAAAAATATACCAAAGCCAACTATTTCTATCACCGGGGAAGGATTATAGCACAAGTTATAAAAAGGTATTTGAAATCAGACCAATATTGGAGTTCATTGGTATTCCATTTTCAGATGAGTTATGGTGCTGCTCAGTGCACTCATACGTACTCTAAAAACTTTTTAAAATGAGGAGAACAATGATATTTAATGCTAAATCACTATTTGTGATTCTACTACCTCTCATACAATCAGTAGCAAAAAAATAAAGAAGAAATCATACAAAATCACGCTCTCAGACATTAATTTGAAAACCTCCCCTTGCTACCTTTATTAAAATGACACAAAAGAATCCAAATAGCAAAGGGGTGGGGAAATTTAGAGTACTGACAGCTTCAAACTTTCACACAGAAAGGGGATTTCCTGGGAAAGCACTTTTACCCCTCACATTACAAATTTTCTCATGTATATTATGGTTGAAATTCAGAAAACAGAACAACAGACATTTAGAACTGAAGCACAATCACGTACCATTGAAAGAGAGTTCGATCACGACGTGCTATTAACTACTGAAGGGCCAAGAGACGGACTCGGCCACCTTCTTTCTCTTTTCTGCTCTAACCGGCACCAAACCACTGAACATGCCCCCAAAACACACAATCTCATTTCTGCAGACAGGGCTCCAAACAATAGTGACAGAGGATGAAGAGTGGAAAATGCCTCAGATATGGGCAAACGAAACTGATCTCTGATTCTAAAACTTGCTGCTTTTGAGCCTTGGTTTTAGTCCAGCGATAGCTTTGAAGGTCTTTGACTTTACTGAAGTCTCTGGCTCGTGCACAACTTGCAGAGCTACACTACAACTACCTATCAGTATGGTCACATTCGGTTCTCGGGGAAAATCTCAGAAGAAACACTGTAAAAGAAGTAAAACTAACCACAACTGAAGCAAATGGTGTAGCTCTAGACCTGTGAGGATATACAACATTAATAGAGGACAAATTCATTAGATAAAGTGCAGTTCTGGCAATGCAAAAAGCACAGACTTTATTTTTTGATACAACAAGCAAGATGGTAACTCCCCCATGCACTTTCTATCCCACACTTCTTTAAGGAGCTCGTTAATGAAAGCTCTTCCTTAAATCGCAGGGTATAGCTGAATGCAGGCTTTTCTGTACAACTTAATGTTTGCTGTACCTCTTGCTACAGATTACTAAAGGCCTGGCTCCACTTCCACTCCAATATTATGACACAGATCTTGATCTATTTAAAAGCTTCACTAAGCTTGGGAAACGAACCCGGGAAGAAAGTAAAGGAGGCTTTTCCACAGCAACACCATTTCGGTATATTCTCAAGGCATGGAAGAGACAGCAATGTGGTACGTGCCCTGAAGCACAGGATTTGGGAAGCTGTTCCCATCAAAACACATGAAGCAATTGCAACTTCACAAAAAAGTGGAAACGCTTCTGGACCTGAATGTCCAGTAATAATTATATAATGTGGTTTTCCTCTCTTCTGGGGGAAGAACAAAAAAAAATAAAAAAGAGAGCAAAAACATACGATGTGAGACTGTTTCAATGTGTCAGTAATACGTATGTCCAACCCAGAGAATCCATCCATCGTGTCTGAACTACAGAATCCACTCAAGAGTAGATTATTTACTGCCGCCCTCCTTTCCTTTTCCAAAGCACTGCCAAAGGTCAAAGTTTTCACTAAAAATCAAGAGACTCAGAGCAGTTGCCAGTTGAATCCAAAGAAGATCTGATTCGTTTCCTGGTTCCTGGCAATCTCCTCTATGATGCAGTGCTGCTGCCACAGCAGATGCAGCTTCCGGTAACGCTCCCGACATAAGTGCAGGGGGTTGCCTCTTCTGCACAGAAGAAAAGAGGAGAATATCCAATGAGCACATCAGAATAGCAACTGAAAAGCTGTGCCGTGGACAGTCTAGCACCGACACTCTTAATGACAGCCAGAAAATATTAAATCCTCATAGGAACACCAATTCCAACAAGTCTGGAAACTAAAAAAAAAAAAAAAAAAAACACATTCTGCACGCAACAAGCAATGACTGCTGTTTCCAAGCCAACATTTCAGCAATGGCAGTGGCACGTTTCTGATGAAAGGCATACATGGTACTCTTGAGAAAAGTAAGAAAGTTTAACAGTACCAAAAAAGTGGATTTTTCCATTATGAATGACCAATTCATGACTGGAAACTGCCATCACGTATTTGAAGTTAAACAAGTTCACCTGGCCAAGATCCATATTAGAGTGCTGCACATGCAGCAGCAGAACACATTGTCTAAGGGTATAAGAAAGAAAAAGGTACCAAAATGGAAATTTAGAAAGACAAAGTCAAACATTTACTTACTTCAGACCTGGATCTGTTTCTCCATATTCATCCAAGTAGGGAGCAGGATATAAGCAGCCCCTGGTTTTACCTTCAATGAGGACAACTTTGCATTCCCTGATCCTTAAGGAAAAAATAGCTACAGTTAAAACACAAGACAACTCCCAGCAGGTTCTTAACTTTTGGGTGAGCAATATTTTAGGTCAAAGCAATGTTTCTCCATCTCAGACAAGAAGAATCAAGTGCTTTGACAATGTTGTGAATTTTGACCTTCATATATTTCCCTTACTTTTTAATTAAGCACATTAATTAAATTCTAGCGAGCTACTTACTTGAGAAACATACAGACTCCAGCTCCACAATGAAGAGCATGAGAAGTACAGGCTCCCAGCTCCTCCCCGTTCACCAGTTCCTGACAACAAGTATTCTGGGAACACAACATAGCCCCACAGAATAAACACAATACTGGATGCTTCTGTTCATCATCAGAAGACCGCGGGCATCTAAAAGAAGCATAACCGGAATGTTACTGCAGGAATTAAAACTTCAAAAGAAATGTTAACTATGGATAATGTTCCAACAACAACAACAAAAAAACCCCAAAACCCCCAACCCACAAACAAACAAAGACTGAAGACACACTATGTCATAATGGTATTTCACGTGCCTGTCTCCTTTGGCTATGTTTTTACATTGCTTGAAATATTTTATCTGCCAAGATACCTGCTTTGAGCAGGGGGCTGAAGTAGATGATCTGCTGATGCTACTTCTAACCAAAATTATCCTATGATTCACTCTTCCTGGCATAAACCAGTGCCAACCTTCTGGGCTTCTTGTGTCCAGTGCAAAAATAATTTTCAGACTTACGGCCAAACCAAAGGCACACTGCACTGGTGAAAAACGACCAGCAGATCAAGCTATAATAATTGCATTTTTATTTCTATCAAACACCAGGGACTTCATTTAGTTAGCTGTTGTATTTCAGATTTAAAATGAATACGTTCTAGTATTGGCCAATGCCCTCACTTCTGCAAAATAATCTCTGTACAGTTTTAACACCAGTTACAGTAACTGCAGGAATACAAAAGTGACGAAACAAACAGGAAGACAACTAAATATGCTGTATCTTACCTAAACTGAGAGGCTTGGTTGAGAAGGCAGCTATAGTCTTCAGGAAGCTCTGTTAAACTATTTCTTTTCCTAGGATATCTGGGTAAGTGAAAAAGAGCTGTCATGAGAATAAAAAAGATCGCAGCAAAGAACAAAATGGATAGCTGTAAATTCCTGCTAAGCTTTCCAGCCTTTCTGCAAACTTCTGCAGCCCTAGAGCAGTTCTTCAGTCCCAGAAGCCCAAGTGAGAGGCTCCACATGGGAGCTTCAGCGTTGCTATATTCCAGAAAAGGTGACGAAATTAAATTTCATACATAAGCTACATGAATGAAGGCATTTCAAATTTCGGTTAGCTTTTGTTTTTTCCTAGACTAACCCAGATAACTTGCCTGACAATGTTGTACATTCTCAATGGAGAGTCACTACATGAGGAATAATACACAACCATTTAAAGAGAAATGTGCTTTTGATAGTAGAGCAGGAGGAAAAAAATACAAGCACTTTGACTTCCCCACAACAAGCACTTAATTCTTTCAAAATTTTTAAGTAAAAACGAGAAGAGAAACCAGCAGTAACAACTTACTTTATTACACTGCTTTTCCCCTTCAAACAACTTAACACCAGCGGGTCAGCACACCACCTATTTCAGAAAAAGAAGATGACAGTGTTTGATAATAATATGGTAAATATAGGATCACTAAACTAAACTTGCAAGCAACAAGAAAACACAGAACACAAAACAAGCATTGAGAGCTCTAGTTAAAACTTTATGAGGAGAAATTGCTATTCTTTACAGTTTTGCTTCAGGAAAAGAATTTAAGTTTGTATAAAACTTTGTGAAAAACAATGATGCTTAAAATTATCAAGACACACACAGAACTAAAAACTGAGCCAGTCTTCAGACATACTCAAGTTCTCAAAGTGGGTACAATACACAGCTCCTTTGGGAATAGATCTGCTGAAAGCCGCAGCATAAGAAAATATCATACGCTCTACTAGGAAAATATTTATTGCTTATATTTAATAACTGTCACCCAATGGTTATTTTACAATGCTTTATTGCATGTGGCACCTTAGAGCTTGCTTAGAATGGCCAAACGTGTCTACTAAAGCAATGGTGAATACCAGCAAGTTACTAAAGAGAGGAATTGGTTTGTCTAAGGTACCTTTTCAAGTTATTTCTACAAAAAGTAGAAGGGAGAGAGAACTGTGGCAGATGGTCAGTCCAGTAAGCATCATTTAACACATTTCTCAACAATTATCAAACCTAGTCTTTTGAAACAGGATTCTTTAAAAAAACATATGGGAAGCTGCATGATGATTTGACAACTGCTACTATTGCATGAAATATGTAGCCTCCTACTTGAACCCTCTGTTTTTGACCGGCAGCGCTACGATGGGTTTGTTAGCCCTGCCTCCAGCCATCTGTCCCCCGTGTTCTCTTATAAGCACCGTTATGTGTTTGAGCAAATGGGTAGGAACGTATTAGACAAACTTATTTAATAATTTACTTGTGAAAATGCCATTAATTTATAAGTAATTATATATACTACAATTTTATATATATATACACACATATATATATATATACACACACTGCAATTAATTATAGTAAAATTGTATGTAGGGAATTTTTTAGGTTAGCCATACAGACTCTAAGTTGGACTCAACAGCTCAAAATGTCCCTAAACTGAAGGACTCTAGAAAACAAACCAGAACGAGGTAAAAAACCCCACAAACTAAGAAACAGTAATAGTAATTAATGCAATCAAGTGCACAAACAGTCACATTAAATATATGGAGACATTCTCCAACACAATATACCAGGATTATTCTCAGAGTTGGGGGGGGAGTGTCTGCTTATTTTAACTTGTGTTTTTGAATGAAGAATTTTACCAACTGTTTCTTTACTGCTAGATTGCCATGTACATAATACCCAAATTGTACCTTTTAACCATTAGGCAAACTTCAACATTCATCAGGATTTTGGAAATCCAGAGAATAGAACAAAACCTACATAAATTTTCCATACTCTCATTTCATAGCTTGTGTAATCAGCACTTTTGCTGTAGACAGATTAAAAATAGGCCAATGAACAGTATGTGGCTTACCATGTAAGCAAAGGTTTATGATAACTTCTTTCCGCACTGAATGGCTTAATGATGCATGTCCCTTAAGCTATAATTGTTTAATGTCTGAATTACTATAAAATAGAGAATGTTTTATGTTTTTGAAGTGTTTTAAGAGATTCAGTGTACTGGTGCACAGGAAACAGATGTCTAGGACTCTAGTATGAATTTGAGCTCAATCATTTCATTATTGATTATTATTATTAAACATATTAATCTTGAATTCCCATAGGGCCATCATAACAAAAAAAAAATTGGCCTGTCCGGTCCCGCTTAGTACCTTTGGAGCAGTGGATTTACTGTGTCCCAATATTCCTGGAAGAGCAAGAACAAATTGGTAGGCAGAGAGAGGTAACTACAAAGTGCCTTGAACTGCACTTCTTCAGAAACTGCTAAAGAAAAAGAAAAAACGAGCAACTGTTAAAGTGTTTCAGCACTTTAAGTGAATTCACTTAAAACTAGAAATCTCCTGATCCCTTCTTCATTGAATAAGACATATCTTGCAGCTTCAGCATAGCTCCTAGCTAGTACAATTACATGTTATTCTACTGACTCAGGGAGAGCTACAATAATTTGCATTAGCTACAGATTTGCTTTAGGTTTAACAAATTTGACATGATTAAGTAATTTTTACGTCATGCATAAGTCACTGTAATAACAGAATCCCTTGCTTAAATTCCATTTCACTGCATAGTATATAACACATGTTAGTGCAGCAGATTTCTGTACTTGCCATGTTTTAGTTTTGACTATGCTTTTGGACTGAAATGGTATTAAATTTTGCTATGATTAAGTCAGTTCTAACACATTACATAAAGTTGGGCTAATTTAAGAGTTTGCTGGGTGGTCATTTATTGCCTCTGCTACAGAAAACAGCATTGCTGATTCACTAGGAAGACTCCTCCCTATCGAATCAAATGGTAAGGACAATAGCATATCCCAAAGCGCAAAGATTTTGACCTGTATATCCTAATCATAGTCAAACTTAGTTCATACTTTATATAAATCAATTTAAGAAGCTATATTTTGTTTCACTTGTTCACAGCAATTTTGGTCCTCCTTTCCAACAGTTGATGATTCTGTGTTTCACTGCCTTTTGACAGAAGACAAAACCTTTATTTTGGGGTTTAGTATCTGTAATGCATTAAGATCCTTTAAGAAGGAGGTTTAAGTTTTATAATGTACTTTATTTCTACTTGGCTATCTTTTGCTGATTCCCTGTGTTGTTAGCATTTACCAACATTAGCAACTGCACAAAAAGGTTTGTTTGTTGGTTCTTTTTAAATATACTCCAGGCGACTTCTTAGGTGATGTACTCTAAGCCCCTAGAATTATCCTTAAACCACAGAATCTTTGTATCCACAAATATTTACTGTCAATACATCAGAGGCCAAGACAATTCAGCCTCTCATGCCTGGCCCTTCCTATATAAATTAGTATTTCCTTTTCTTTCTGTGTCTTACTTAAATGTATTAACTATTGTTACATTACTGTGAACATTGAAAATTCCATTCTTCCAAGAAAACAGTAAACAAAGCCAATATACAGCTACGTTTGCTTTCTCATATTTACCTTGTAGCAGCTCCTCAGGTGGAGAAACTCCCAGCAAATAATGGAAAAATAAAGCAGCGCAACGAAGGTACGGCATGATGCCTTTTTTAACACAATCCCACACAAACCAGCCTGGAATATCCTGACTAAAGCAACTGTAACACACAAACAAGAAATAGCTGCAGCAGTTCACAATGCAAATTTTTCTAGCACTTTCACATTTTGGCTAGCACTGGTAGAATGGCGGCTGGGTAAAACCAGCACTGATGTACCCCAATTTCTGTGAAACCAGCCCCTGACTTCTGACCACCCCTGTGCCTAAGGAGTTTATGTAGAACACTTATATTAAACCTTCAAGTTATCTCAACTTCTATTTTTCAAAATAATAAAAAATAAATAGCCGACACACAACTGTCCATCTCTAGGTAACTCAAGATAACCTGATTTAAACTGTGCAATACAGCATCACACATGGAGCAACTGGTTCTTGCACTGGTTGTCGGTTTTTTCATTACCAAAAGCCAGTGATTTTTTGAAATGGTGAATGGTTTTCATTCAGTTGGTGCTTTTAATGCAATTCAAAAATGAGGAAAGAAACAAACAGCCAAACATAAATGCTCTTCAGGAACAACAAAGCCAACACAATTGAAAAATGAATACCTTGTACTTCATTATGGAAGTCACAACAGTAACACTCAGATTGTTTAAAATAAAGCTATAATAATCCCATTTTTGACAAAAAGTACTGGAGTGATACTCTTCTCAGTAATTATTCTTGTAGTTTGTGCGATATGAGCATTTTGTCTAAATTTCATAGTAAATTTAACTTACTTACAGTGTCCTTGTTTTCTAAAAATTTTAAACTGAGTTAAATTCACATTTGTGTGCATAGGATATTCACACAAATGTTGACCAGGACCTGCTGAGGAACTAACTGTAAAGCTGTATCATAACATTATAGACTACTGCAGAATTATTATGCAGATTACGCTGTTTAAGCACAGGTAGGCCAGAGTTGGAATATAACAATGCATGTGCAGAAATTAAACCACTAAAAATTTCATTGTTGGGTTGTCTAAACTTCACCATTTTATTCTGTACTGAGGCATCTCGATACATTGACCTGGTTTTCCAAAATCCTACGAGTCTAAGGTCATGGCTCAGAAAAACTGCTCTTATTATTTAAATATAAAATTTTAAATATTTAGAAATATAGACCTAAATGTTTTAGACAAGCAGGTAGTGTTGTCAATCCTTGAGAAACATATCTTTACAACTAGTTTTGGTGAAGATAAATCAAAGCAGAATTTGTAGGGGGTGCATCCATATTTTCTTGCTTATTTCACAAACATACCAAAGTACTCAAGAGTTCACAACTATATCTATCAAAAAAGTCTGAAAAAAATTCCTTTTTTCAGTGTTCAGGAATATAGGAAGAAAACACACCACATTGTGCCAACTCCCCATATAAAATGGATAAATTTTTTCCTGTTTTCTGTGTCTTTCAGGTCAGTCCCTGGGGATTGCTGTCTTTCTAGGAAAATGCAACGCTATAACTGAGCTGCTACTTACCCACTGGTGAACTGACAAACCTCTCTACAGAAAGACTGCGCAGACCGTGCCTCCTCGCTGGTGTCAGATGATCGAGCAGTAGGGGATTCTGCACACAAAAACATTAATTCCACTGTAAAAGCACTTCATTTGTGACACACTTCTAATTTTTTATATATATACTGAGGTGTTTTTTTTTTAATTTTTAAATGCATTGCAGAAATATTTCTACTTTGTTTTCCTTAATTCTTTTTCTATTTGCAGTTTTTAACCTAACAAAGGTTCTCCTAAAACTGCATGCCATAAAGAAGAATTGGGATTACTGCCTCATTTGCTCATCCTCACATAAAAACTGCTTCCTTCCCTTGAACTTTTGAAGTTGTCATCTCACATACATTAAGCTACAGGAAACTTTGTTTGGTTTTTTTAATTCCCATTGTGCTGAAGAAAAAGGAAAGTAGTAGCTAGGAAGCCTGTAGGTTACTGACAATTTTTACCAGTAGTATGAAATATAGAGAGAAGTGAGATTCTCTCCTATCGGTTTATAGGATTCCGTATTTTTGCTCTGGGTATTTACTAGATTGAAGGGTAAAGAAAAGTTTATTTTCCAAATCCATGCTGTCACTGCACAGCTCGGAGTGCTGCCGGTGGGCAGAGCTTTGCTCCTCCCACAAGGAGCCAAGTGGAATGACTGCCATGATCAAGTACTGATACATCATCAACTGTTTTGTTTTCTTAGGCTAAGCACACAAAAGCGATATCATAAAACGCTCTGAAAATGATGTAATGCTGTTATTACTACCCAGCACTAAGTGTCATTCGTCATGAGGAAGTTTATACCTGGAAGACACTAAAGGTGTCAAACCGTTATTTTTAAGAAATTGTGTAAAAATGCCAGAATACTTCAACCCAAACACACCTCCACCTGCTGCTGAAGAGACGACGATTTGTGTTATGTGTGCCAGGGTTGTCAGATGGAAGAGGTAGAGGTGGTTATAGGCTGAACTAATTGATGAAGGCTGCAAGTCTACAGCATCCTCCCAGTATAAAGATGGAAATGATAACACAACTCCCACCTAAAGTGAAAGGGAAGGAGAAAACATTAAAGTAACAGAAAATTGGAAATAGCTACATGGTTAATAGAAATTATATTCTCACTATACTTTTATATTTAATTTCTGTAGTCAATGTGAATACAGTCATTTATCATGCTAGTTTTAATTAACAAAGGGTTGCAAAAGATCATTGGAAAATATTAACCACTTGTGCCCCTCTGGCACGTAGGAAAGTCAGATATTTCGTAATTACCAGTTTAGAGATATACCAAGAAAGCTTCTCCAATTCCTAGAAAGCTTAATTTCTGGTTTTTGACATAAGACAAAACACATTGAAAAAAGTGAGAAGAGAGACCAGGCATTAGTTAGAAAAGCAACCAGGGCAAAACAGGTTTTATTTTGGTGGGTTTGAGTTTTTTGTTTGTTTTTTTTGTTGGCTTTTTTGTTGTGTGGTTTTGTAGGGGTTTGGTTTTTTTGGGTGTTTTTTTTTTTTTCAGCAGTAGAAGAAAGTATAATACAGATTCGTATTAAGAATAGAAAGAAGAGGCCAAGAAGAGTAAAGAAGGTGATGAGAGCAAACATAAAGGAATCAAGGTATGAGCGGCATATTGAGACAAAAAGAGAGTGAGGGAAACAAGCTGAGTGGGTGCATTTCTCAGGGGTTTTTGAAGGTTTGAGATCAATGGAGGTTGCCAGCATGAGACTGCAAGCATGAAATTTAGTAAGAGTGAGACAACAAAGACTTCTAAGCAAGAAGAACAACAGAACTAACAGTAAACACTTGCATACAGCAGCCATATGTAATCATTTGCTTGTATGCAGTGCTCATGTATAATCCTTTGACTCATGCAAGCGAATAGACAATGCAGAATTGCAGGGTAAAGTACCCAAAAAATCCATGCTAAAAAAAACCCACAAACAAACAACTATGAATATGAAAAATAAAATGAACCTGCTTACCAAAATGTGGAACATATCTACTTCTAAGAGAGATGGAGTGTCTTCCACTTTAAAGGTTGGTAGAAGAACTACAAAATAAAGATATCAATTATAGATTTGATATTTATTTTTTTTCTTTTGGATTGAACTGCATTATCAGAATCTGATTTTAGAGCCTCTATCATTTCTGTGTTTTCATCAAAAAAATGCCCAAGTCTCTCAACTAAGGAAGCATCTAATTAACCATTTACCACTTATTTAATTGGGTGTGTGTCTGTTTAGCCATTTCCACATGCTCAATGACTGTATGTTCAAGATTCTAAGATAAAAGGCTTTGATTTATTTCTCCAGCTCTAATAAAGCACAGTGATAAGTGTGAAATCCACAAATGTCTTTAGGCACTGCAGCACTAGATGCCTCACAACTTCACCCAATACAAAAGCCCCCCCGAAGAATCCTATCAAACAAGGGACAAGTCAAAGAGTGGGATTCAAAGGCCACCACGCTCACCTCATGAGTAAGAAACATGAAGGATAGCTATGTGCCTCAAACTAGCCCTCCCTGAAACAAAAATACCTTAAACTAGGCTGCAAGCAGCCTTTTGAAAGTAGTAAAAAGTTCGTCTCATGTGAGAGAGAGAGGAATACCTGTTTTGTGGCTTTATCCACCCATTTAGCACAGAATTTAAGTAAATTTTGAACACTGCCAGAAATAGACTGCTAACCATCTGTAAATATTCCAGATCTGAGAATCTCCAGGCCAGGGGTAATCTGGGATAGAGGATTTTTTGGGGACTTCAAAGATACAGGGCTGGGTTAACAAAATTATTGATTACTTAAATTCAATCAATATGCTATGACTTCAGGCGACATTAGAGAAACTGAAGTTAGCACTGCTGTCAGGAGTCTAGCCTTCACTTCTATGCTATATTAATGGGTGTGCCTTATTGCACCAGAAACTTCTGCAACAGGAAAGGTAAGACAGAGAAGGAATACGATACCTCCTAGAAGACGAACCAGATGTTTCTGAATCAGGACCTGTGGGGATGTTGTTCTCTGAGCAGCTGCAAACTGCACTAATGCTTTAAGGCCACTGTGCTAGAGCGCAAGAAAAAATGGTTGGACAGCAAAAAAGGAAGATATAATAGTGAAATAAAGCTGTAAAAACATATCTACTTCTACAAACAGAAAAATACATCAATAGGAAAATTTAATATGAACTTCCACATATAAGCAGCAACATCATTCTTCCAAAATGCTTTTTACATTAGCAATCTAAACATTTTGAGAGCTATCCCTCCAGAGGGATAACATCAAGATGTTTGCAAGATGTTACTAGTTTCAACAATATTTTTTTATATATGTGTATTATATATGTATATAAACTTTTTTTCTTTAAAATATACCTTATATCTTACTTGCCCATACCTGTCTATTTTGTAAAGATCCAAATAAAGGCTTGCCTTCCGTTTCCAATAGGTTTTCTTAAAATCAAACACAAAAGAAATTAAGTTGCTTTGTTCTACAGGAACTAAATAACATTTCTTGTTAGAATACACTTACTTCGAGATTAATTTACTCGTAATACATGAACTTCTTTTTAAAGCTCTATTTTATTCTGACAAGAGAATTCTCTTGAAAAGAAGAATCTAGCTTAAATGGTACTGAATGTTTCCCATATAAGTGGTTGTAACAAGCTTTTTAAAAACATTTAGTTTTCAGATCTTGTTAACTTGGGCTTTAGAAGAACACTGTTCCACATGAATGATGACAAGACATTCTACGGATCTAGTTTAATTTTCAGTTACCTTTATACAATGCTCAAAAACATCAAGTCATGCTACAGGGATGCTATACAGTCATCTTACCCTCTAATTTGCACTACTGCACCTGACTGTTGTTTAACAAAAATATTTTGTAAACAAAATTCCCAAGCTGGAAATACAATACAGCTTTCCTCCCTACGTGCATAGGTTCTAAAGGGATAATTAAGAGAAAATAATCCAATAAAAATAACAAACCAAGTTAACTCAATTGAGTAAAAAGTGAGTAAAAAGGTACCAAGATGTTTGTGCTTTAGACACTATAGTCACTGTTCAGAGATTAATCACTACACTTCAAGATCTTGGAAGTTTTCTTTTGTTTGTTTTCATTGGGTTTTTTTTGGTTGGGAGGGTTTTTTGGTTTGTTTTTGGGTTTGGGTTTTTGTTTGGTTGTTTTGTGTGGGTTTTTTTTAAACCACCACTAACAAAAAAATGAAAGTGTTTCAACTTAGCATACTTAGCAACTTAGTGTTTCACTTCCATACATCAGTTTAACATACAACACGTGGAGCTGCTGAGGAAACATGAGAAAAATCAGATTTCTATTTTTAAGTGGCTTTAGGCTTAGGCAATAAAAGCAATTCACATCCCTTGGGTCATCGATGCTTTGAACCTCCTCTAGAGACTCCACTAATACAGACATCTCAGGTTCATTGTCTAGGCAGCTTGGCTACGTGCCTGTTAAATGATCTTAATAATGCACTTTATGACTAGATTCAAAACCAGCATACTAGAAGCTATGTAGCATTTTTGTTTTACAATTTCATGGAAGCCTGCTCTATTTGTAAACAAAAATTAATAATCTAAGGAAATGGTGCGGCCTAGGATAGGCCAGACTGTCACAGTCTGGTTTTATAATCCTAGCCTGGTAAGGCATCTGAATTTTCTCCTTCTGACATACGCCTTCAATATCACATCTGCGATAACAGTTATTGCATTTATACACTTGCTAGCAACCTCATCCCTGACAGCCACCAAGGTCGTTTTCAGATATTAAATGAAAACAATCTGCACAGCATTAAGTGCATTCACGTTAATAGAGCTGGGTGGCTTCCAGTCCCTCCCGACCCATTTGAAAACTCTGATAAGATCCAACACTAAAAAGATGCAACGAGTTTTCATGACTATTCCTGCCTTATCAGAATATTCCCCATTCTCCTACCAACCTTTTGAACTCTTGATACTCCACTTGAGTCAAATCCATTATAGATTTAAAGTAGACTACACTTGTAACTCAACAGTTTCATCAGGAAAAACCAGCACATTTACCAAATCATATTTATGGAGATGTACAATTCTCAATTCCATCAGAATGCATTTCAGACTCACCTCTTGCCGTTCTCCCTGCATGGAAGCCACTACAGATTTTTCTACAGCTTCACATTTACTACACAGACTTCTTTGTGTATATAGTACAGAAATGAAACAAGACTGATTGCTAAACAGGTACACTAGCCAAAAAAAATGCAATCATTTTAATGGTAATTATTTTGCCTTCAAAAAGAGATTCATGCTACAGAGTATTTGGGTTTTCTTTTTTCCTACCAGGATTCTGCTTAGCAATTTCAGAATACAAAAGACCATACTACTTCTACAAATTCCATGAAAATGCTTTGAGAATAGAGACAAAAAGAAACAATGAGAGAGGGAGTATTTTTTCATAACTGTTAGATATTTAGCTGTGTAGCAGATGCCTGCAGGTCAATGATCTCTGGCAGCCTGAAGATATTAATTGAATGTGCTTAATGTTACAATTAGTAATGTGGAACATGACCACTCCCTGCTCTCTCAGACTAAACTCAATGTTGGCATTCCATATCTTAATTGATGAACTACCATCTACCAAACCCATCCTATTATTTATATTGGATTATAGATTATCATTCTATTATTATGTATGTAATTACATATAATATACATTACATATTGCTCTTATTTATGTAGAGCTATTTATTATTATTTATACAATCAGATTTTATAAAATTACACAATCAAACAACTGTAAGATTTTCAAGTCATTAAAAAGGAATAAACCCAAATTATACTTTACCTATACACTGGATGGTAAAAGCACACGTGCTCCAGGTCATCATAGGAATTCTGTAATCAGCTTCATTTGGAGCAACTTTTAGCCCAACTCTATAAATGGTGGTGGCAAAGAGAATAAGCATCTCCTTGATACTGCTTGAGTATTTGGCTCTGCAAAACCAAGCCAAGATAATTTCAGTCTGAATTATTAATAGTGCTTATTACTTACTGGTCAATCACTAACAATGTCTAAGTTAATTATTAACAGATTCTTGAATACAAAGGCCCTTTATCTTTACAAGAGAAAAAACATTTCTAGTTTCCAGTAGTAAATAAGTACCTTGATGTAACAGGCAACACAAATCAAGAGATTAATAGCTGCCAGACTGGAAGGAGTCTGTTTCTATATAGTGTATTATAACTCACACTCAAAAAATGCAAATATTTAAATCAAAATACAACGAAAAAGCAAAATGAAAGTAACTAAGTGTAATTATAAGTGCTGAAGTGAAAATACATCCCATCTCATAAGGCACTAAAAATGCAAAGAAAGACATTTCAAATGCTTTTTTAGCATTTAAGGTCCTTTCAGCAGCCATTGGGTTTGTTTATGTATATAGTTATATGCAGAAAAGTGCCTAGGCAAAAACTGGTAGTTTTAACAGCTTGTGCTTTTTCAAAGTCATACATAGAACTTTATAACAGAAACATATGACATACATATTAATTCTCCAAATCTCTACAGCCAAAACAATTGTACCACGAAGTTTGGGGATTAGCCTGCATCATACTGAAACATGACACAGTTTAAGCTCAAACTGTAAAATCTTTCCCATGGAGGTGAGCTATCAAGAAAGAATTTGATTCAACTATGATGTCAGGCAGAAGCAGAAGTAGTGAAGTACTTATAGCATGATCTAAAAAAGACAGACGGCTGAGTACAGATAGATGCTCTAAAAGTATCTATCCAACCACTCTGTTTTAGTGGGAGAGTGCTTTTGTGCACTGGAATAGAAACAGACAACACAGCCCTATTCCTTTGGGTAATCTCTATTATATTACTGCATCCATAACAAAGTGAAATCTATCCCTGAAACAGAAATATAGCAGGAAAATTAAGGCAGACAGACATAAAATAACTTGCCTAGAGGCACAGGAAGTGACCCAAATCACTGAATTGTGGATTAGGAGCTTCCAGACTCCTACCTTTGTACCAAGAACACAACTACTAGACTGGATTTAACCTAGAGGTCCATCTAGCTTTGTATAGGTCTGGCATTAGTGAATGCTTAAGGAAAAGTGTAAGCCCATATTCAAATCAAACAAATCATATGGTTTTCCTTCTATACAAATCCTAAAGAATACCTAGGTTATTTTATGGAGAATTAACATAATGCAGAGAGCACTTCCAGTCATACTTACGAGGACTGAACTCCAAAACTAAGAATGGAATGGAATTCCAAAGCAGAGTTCCCTGGGCCCTTGTTGGCGAAAGCTGGAAGATTTTGTTTCTCTCCTTCCAAAAAATAAAAAATAAAAAAATTACATTCACATTAAAAACCAAAGAAGTTGTTAGGGTTTTTACAGCAGTCTAACAGAAGTGAGACAACTTTTTATTTTAACTGGTTTGAAAATAATTGTTAACAGACCTCAGCAGCCAAACTGTCTTGTAACCCTCCTCACTAAGTAATATTTTCTTCTATTCCCAAAAATATGGGGATTAAAAGTAGTGCTTTGCTGGTGATGAAAAAGAGCTTTCCTTCATTGTAAGAATGCAAGGAATATGTTGATTCTCTGCACCTTCTGTTTTCTAATCATTCACACGTTTTTATTTTGGCCCTTTAAATTTAATTTTTCCCTTTTTTACTGCATAAGTCAATACAAAAGTTTCATTAACTCTGAGTGTTAGCTGGTGGCTATCCCCTCCAAGTTTACACAATTTTCTTCTACAGGGAAGATGGAAAGAAGTTTTCTATTGGTATTAGTTAAAATGTGCTGGCATATTAGATATCCCCCAGAATAGTTTCAAAATCAAGATAACAAACCTTTAGCATTTTTCAGACTGTAGCCCGATATCCTGGCTGTGATAATCTCCAGCCACCTAGCCAGGGAGAGAATTTGAGCTACGGCCTCTGCATCCTCACTGAAAACAGGAATAGAAAGCGATTTTTACTTTAACACTCAAATGATCACTTTACCTTTAAAAACAAAGGATGCATTTGGATCAAAACACATCAACTCAGTGTTTGCAGTTTCACTGGCTTTGTAAGTTTTGAGCAAATAGTACAAAAGTATTAGGCTAAATACTAGAACTAGGTTCTTGCTCATTTGATACAGCTCCAAAAGATAACTAATCCAAACATGCTTTTTTTAAAACAAAAAAAAAAACCAAACTTTTTAATTGCCAAAAGCAGTATATTTGCTGAATAACCAATAAGGAGATATGCAGTCTTTTATACAGATTAGGAAGATCAGCCCACATTTTCCTTCCAAAAATTTAAAAAGTCAGCCTGCCCCAAAGTAATTTTTATTTTTCTTTTTTAATTAAAAGTTATGCAATCTGATAATTCACCTGTTTATTTTTTGAGCCTGCAGTGGAATGATAGGAATCACAGTATTGCACAGAGATTTGCAGAGTGGACAAAGATACTCTCCGTTCTCCAAGTCAAATATCTGTTCAACATGCAGACGTTGTCGAAAGTTCAGCTGCATGGCTTCAAAGTACCTGCAACATGGAAAAGGAAATTACTAGAAAGTGAAATGGTGCAAATGTGACGTGAAAACAAACGTTAAAATTGTTATTATCTAGCAAGTACCTATCCAAGCCAACAAACAAATATTTTCCTTTGATTTATAACTCTTTCACATGCTTGGACATGAAGATAAAGTAAAACCTTTGTGCACACACACGAACTCATGCAAAAATGCATGGTATTCCACTCATGCAAAAGTGACAGCAACTCTTCCTTGCTTTGAAGAGCCTTTTAAATTTCCTTAACGCTTTTGCAGACAAGCAATTTTCACAATTTTCTACTCTTCTCTCACAACATCTTCCAAACAATGAAACATTGTATCTAGTATCTCTCATATGCAACTCATTACAGAAAGTTTGAAACAAGGACTGTATATCTTTTTATTTCATTTTAGGAAAAACTAGCGGTAATATTTCACGAATGAATAAGCAGCTATTCATGGCAGTGACTGGGCCTGATGATTAGACAATGAAACTATAGCCTTATTTTAACAGGAAGAGAGGATAATTTATATTGCAATATCACACTTGAGCTGTTTTATACTCAAAAGGAAACTAAGAAGTAACTATTATCTTTTTACAGGTTTCATTATAATTTTGCCCCCTCAGTGGATGCAGGAAGCCTTCAAGTTTCATTAACATCTCGGTGGTATTATTAGGAACAAAAAGATCCAACATTCATATCTTCTTGGCTGGATACAAGCAACTAAATTCAGTACTAATGTTCAGACTGTAGGATCTTCAAGACTGATATGAAATCATCTAACTTCCCCACTATGGTAATAACAAGATTTTTTAATTTTTTTGCTTTAAATCATACATCTTAAGGGAAAAAACAAAATCCTGTTTATGTAATAAGAAAAGGGTGCATGCAAGGGTGTCTGCAGTTCTAATGATTACCAAATATTCAGGAAAGTATTCTGTTACAATCAACAAAAACATACATTTATTTTCCCACATTCAAACAACTATGTTTTTGCAAGCAACTCCTCTTCCTCATACATGGCAACTACACAGATATTCCATTCATCTGAACTCATACTCTTTTAGAGAGTATTTTACAGAATTTTTAGGCTGCACAGATGTTCTAGAAAGGTGTGGCAGGCAGCACTTGTAGGAATATTAGTAAGTTAGAATGTCTGTTATGTAATAAAATAAAAGACTATACTCAAACCTTCTGTGCCATCCCGTATGAGAAGAGCTTGTTGTCCATTTTAATCCCATTTACCCATAGAGCAAGTCATCTTTCCTTAAAAAGTGCAAGGGAACTGAGCTCCAATGTTGCACTATTTAGATCTACGCAGATGTAGATGGATCTGCCAAGAGCAGATGTATTATACTCAAGGAACATACTTCCATATCATTTTAAGTGTGTGCACCTATTTACTTTGTACCGATGTTTTATTGCAAAAAAAATTTAAAAAAAATACACACATATAAAAAAGCGATAAGCACCAGAAGTTTAGTCAGGTTTTTTGAAGTAAAATGGCACAAGTACAAACAACAAACCTTAAGATATTGTTTATATCATACAATAACATAAAGTAGGTTGCAATTGCATGACCCTACTCTCTTTATCTGTGGATAATACTTGAGTGGGTTTATTTCTATTATTATTTCACATTATTTATTTTATTTAGAACTGCCAGACCTATGTGGAGTCAAACACAGAGAGGATTAGCTTTGCTCTCTGTAATCCTATGTCGATGGAACCAGGATGACTATATTCTGCAGGCTAAGTAACTTGGTCTTTTAATATTTCAGGTTACACTCTAATCGTACACACTTAAAATTGCGGGCTCCCCAACACAACAGAAAACTAGCAAAGTTTTTATGCACTGTACCAATTCTTCCTTTTTATTAAAAGTTTGTTCACCAGTAGGAGAGGGGTAGAGAAGAAGTACTGGTAGATTTAATGATTCATATTCTATTCTAAATGCCAGATTCTCATCTAAAGACTCACTGGAACAAGTCGGCTTCATCCTTTGAAAGTCTGTCACCAAGTCAGTATTTGAGTCAAAGCACTGTTGCTATGGAACACTCACCTGGAAGATTCTTACTGTTTCTCATTGGCTTCCTAAAATAAACCCACTGGATATGGTTTCTTATTCTTGACCAAATTTATTGCCATCAGTTTTCATTTAATGAATTAGTAACTCCTTAAGGGATTCTTCTTTGGGTTATAGAAGGCACTAAAAACTTCTAATGATTTTCTTCATCAGGCCAAAACTTCTCTTGGGTGATTTCGTTTTCAGATGAGTATAAACAGTTTTGACTCCTTAATAAAATAGCCAGTTACTGTACTGTGTTTTCAGTGTGCACTTAAATGTTTTGGAAAATAGATTAATAAAAAAAAAATAATTAAGAGGCTGCAAAGACACATCCTTACTTCTGCCAGCAGGCTGCATGCATTACATGTCCACAGCTTCCTGTGTGGGTCCCACAAGGCAAGTCTGGGTGCATGAAGAGAGGATCTAGCGTATCTAGAAACACACAGCAGAAAGAAATTACCGAAGGAACACCACCACAGCTTCCTATCAGTATGAACAGTAACGAACAACAGTATACACAGCCTTCGGATTTTATTTTCCCCACAGTTCACAGTCACATTAACAATACCACTTAGCTGGCTTTTTCAGACCAGTACTCCAGAAAAACAATCACACAACAGAGCCCACAAACTACCGAAGGCTTTCGACTAATTAGGAAGAAAAAGACAACAAAATCCAAAAGCAATAGTAAATTGGTCAAAAAAAAGAAAAAAAAAGAAAAGGATTCTTCAGTACTGGCATAGCTCGGCAGTTGGATTCACTATCACTGAAGTTTTTAATGTGTTTGTTACTGTATTTTTAAAGTAAAGAAAATGAAACTGCTAACGACAAGAAACATTAGGCATTTCTCCAACTCACCCCATGTATTTTCAGGCCACTGACATCCACAGCACTACTGAATAACAAAGTCAAGTCTATCTCTTACTGATCCTGCATAATTGTTAACAGCAAAGACGCTACCTAATGGCGTCTTTGTGCCGCAGATGCGCCCACAGTGAGACTCCATTCCCCCTTAGAGATACCTAAATAGTACTCAACAACAGCAGTCCTCCAAACTTCAGCTGGTGGACTGTTTATGATTTTGGACAGATACATCTGAATTTGACAAAATGTAAAAGAAGAGAAAAAGAAAAAAAAAACAAAACAACCAACAAACATAAAACCTAGCACCCAAATTGCACTGAAAATATAATTCTATTTGACAGCAGCTGAAGCTGCCCAAAATCAAATGGCACTGAAATAAGAAAGTGAACCTTGCTGTAACACTAATCTGCACTTCTGATGTGGTAACAACCATTTTTCCACTTAGATCTTGAAAGAAAAGCAGCTCTTACATAGAATTATAGGCCTACTCAGAGGCCTGCTGCAGAGGACCATGCAGTGGAGAGTAAGTGCTATAAATAACATCCAGAAGCGGCTTTAGGAAAAGGAGCATCATTCCCTTCTTTTTTTCAATTATTTCAATAACCCAACATGTCACCACAGAAAGCTTGCCAGTGTATCTGACTACAAGAGCACAGGACTTAATTTGTACTTCAGATTACCACAGAAGAGAGCAAAACAAATGGACGCAATTAGTACATGGCCTAGCTGGCCCAAAATTTTTAAGTTGTCTTATAAACTGATCACAATTACTATCTTCCAATATACTTCTGGGGCATCCAGGCTGGATAGAATACTCAAATTTTTAGTACTTTCTCATTTTACTTCTGTTTTTTTTTGGTGGTGTTTTTTTTTTTTTTTTTAAGACAAATACTCAGTTGCCATTCTTAGCCTTCTGAGATTGCAACAATTTCCTATGCATTTTAAAAAATAATTGAAGACTGTATTGAAG
This sequence comes from Tringa tobata, assembly GCA_033628505.1. Classification (NCBI taxonomy): domain Eukaryota; kingdom Metazoa; phylum Chordata; class Aves; order Charadriiformes; family Scolopacidae; genus Tringa; species Tringa tobata. The sequence continues at coordinate 3,489,419 of JAHREE010000348.1, read as the reverse complement.
ACAATGGTTCTACTAGTACTTTCAATATTAATTTAATAATTGCCAAGGTGAATACACTGAAGTTATTTAGATACTGTTTCAACTCTTCTTATCCTACTCTAGAGACTGCATTTCTCTCCTCTTGAAAGTAACAGCCATCAAGCATCCATCTGATCTTGAATTATTACTATTTTTCTTTTTCAAAAAGAGAGCAAAAAACTCAGTACTTATGTAAACTCATGTTTAATCAACAGTTACATTTGCACAAAATTGAGTATAAGAAGTTCCACCTAAACGTGAGGAGGAACTTTTTTACTGTGAGAGTGGTAGAGCACTGGAACAAGCTGCCCAGAGAGGTGGTGGAATCTCCTTTGGAAACATTCAAAACCCGCCTGGACACGTTCCTGTGCAACCTGCTCTAGGTAGACCCGCTCTGGTGGGGCAGTTGGACTAGATGATCTCCAGAGGTCCCTTCCAACCCCATATGATTCCGTGATTTTTTCATTTATCAGATGATATCATATGATCCTCACACTTCTATATTTTTTTATGTTGCTGTTTTTATTAGCTCCTGGACATAAGGAAAAAAAAAAAATCAAACAGAAAAACCCCAAAACCAAATCCTCCCAAGGCTGCCATATTGGCCTTTGATAACGTTCATGTATTTCCTCCATACTGGGAATGTTTGCTGCTGTACTTGAATAAACAGGAACTGTTAACATTCATGGATTTTTTCCCAGAGTGACCAATTCTATCAAATCTCTAAGTTTTATAAAATCTTGTGAGATTAAAACATCTTCTGAATTCCCAGGGACAAATACAAATCTTCATAGACTTCTCATTTTTAAGTCTTAAAGCAGAGATTTTAAAACAATTTTAAAATTTTCACTTTCTTTTTATCAAGTAGGGTAAGCCATTTAGCAATCTAATTGAATACAGAGTTTAATTAGGTTCAAAGAACTACTTGGTACAGAACTACTTGTAGTCTAAAAGAAGAAAAATCACATACCCCCTGAGAGTTCAAGAATTCTGCTCCTATTTTGAGTTAAAGCAGTTGATTTCTGGACACAGACAGATAATACCATGGCAGCACTTTCCAACTTTACTTCCTGCTCCTCCTGACAAAGAATACAGGTCAGAACTTCTTTCTCGGCAACAGATGGACCTCGTTTGGGACCCAAAGCAATTTTGGAGTAATCAATTGCCGAAGACATGCTGTAAGACCATAAGTGACACAGATATAAAACAATCAGATGGCTTTTTCTGAACAAACTTATTCTTTCGGGTATCTAAAAGGCTATATATTGTTAACATTTCCGTTTTTATACCAAAGTGCTTTACAAAACCAAATAATGATCCAACAATGAAGAAATGCCTCAATCCTCACTAAAATGAAATACTCTTTAAATATAGAAAGTGGCAGCAGCTAACATGGAATTACACAATGAAATGGATTCATTCAGCAGGAAATTCAGGAAGCTGCATTCAATGTAGATTGGATTAAATATATTTTAATCATACAGACATATTAAAATTGTTTCCCATTCTTGAAGAAAACATACTGAAAATGAATGCCACTACCTTAATTCAAAGCTTTGTGATACAATAAGCTTCCTTATATTTTTTAAAATATTCCTTATTCCAGAGTTCAACAAAAGATTTATAGAACACTATTTATTAAAGAGCAAAGAAGAACACAGAAGTGATCTGGACTTTTTTTTCTGTCAGATATCTCTATTTTCCTGATTAGTTTTGTGCAGCCCCAATTAGACCAAAATTGTGAGTTGTATTAGGTATACTATATTGTTGAAGCACTTCTAGAACAGGAAAAATCCATACCAACAAAATTATAACCAATATAAACCAAACGTCTTCAGTATGAAATTAGATTTTAAAAAGTAATGAAGAGAAATATCAGCAACTTGAGCTACAAGAAGCATATTTTCTTCATTGCAACTTAAGGCATATTGGCTTTCAGATTCCAAATTAAATACTTAAATTTTCATATAAGGTAGACAGTCACATCAAAAATTAGTGCTGTCGACTCAGCAGCTTTCTAATGACATTTATTCAAACGTTAAGAAATGTAAGTATCCACCATTTGAAGAAATAATTAGTTTTGTTATATCTTGTGCTGCTCTACAGAGTCCATTGTTCTTACATTATCATAAGCACGCTAGTTGACACACAATTCTGTAACAGAAGATGACTTAAAAGTAAGTAGAGACACAAGTTTGCTGACTGGGATGACACAATCTGTCCCTTGAACACTCTCTCAAAATGTTTAAGTAGGATGCTGAACTTATGTAGCCAGTAATCATCTCTTCCCACTAGAACTCCGGATGTCTGCTTTTTCTTACCTTTCTTCCTCCATAATAGCATCTTCTTTCCCCTGTGCCTCCAGGGTGTTTTCATACAGGAGCTTATGGGTTTCAATGAAATTCCTCTGCAGTGCAGACATCTGGGCCATTATCTTCTGACGGTGCAACCTAGCTGCTTCTGCCTTCCTCTTCCGCTCAGCCTTCTCTTGATCCTGAGTGCTCTGTGTCTTACAAGAAAAGAGAATAAAGAGATCACAGGCAACAGAGAACATCAGAAAATGAGAAGAATCTTTCCCCAACTATACACATTCTAACCACTGACATCAAATTCCTTAACTGACAACAAAGAAAAGTTAAGTGCTATCCGAAAAATTTAAAGCTGAACTCTTAAATTAACCTAGTCGGAACAAAGAGATTTTTGAGGGGTCCACAAAAGGTCACTAGTACAATCTCTCGCCCGAAGACAGGATCATTAACACCTGATCCATTTTAATTAAGTGCTTGCCTGTTCCCAAGAAACTTTTGTGAGCTGATCACAAGTCTCCTCCAGAATTTTGTTATTCCCCCGTAAGCAAAATTTCTTTTATTCAATTACTTAAGGCACAAATTCAACATTATACACATCGCTTCCATTCACAATACCATTACTTTTTGAGGAAATGAAACAACAAACTTCTCCAAAAGTAGTGGAACTGTAAGAGTCTCACTTCTGACCGACTTAGGCATTTTGTTCCCTTACCTTCCCAGATACCATAAGACACCTTTCTCAAAAAAGAACCAGAGCATACGCTGTGGTAAATTCAGAGCTACACACGCAGCGACGAGCCAAGAGACCGTCTGGCAGCACAGCACGCTGTTGCCAACAGCTTTGTAAGAGCAAATCGGCCTGTTCTTTGCACACTATCTAAGGGTAGTTGGACTCTTCTTTTCTATGCAGCTGCCAGTCACAAAAAAACCCCCAACCAAACAACAACCAAACACTCACAGGACTCCAGTAATCTTTGAAATCTTCATTTAACTATCTCATTTGACCACTGGATTCAAAGGTTATTTTGAGGGAAGTGTAGAGTCCGATAAACGGACGGAATAATCACCTAAACCTGATGCCTTTGTACAGTCAAGGCAAAGCAGATTAACCTCTTGGTAGGTCACGTAAATTACAAGACATCATTTTAAGTGGATTAGTATTTCTAATTATTGCACAATGACAACATAATAGAAAAGGTGATCAAATCATAATTATAAGAAATGGAGAAATAAACACAAATTGCTTCTTCACCCCCTCAATTGTTTCACTTAACTTGGAAGTACAACCAAAACCAAATTAGCTGCTGATAATTCCATAAAACATGTTTAGCATAAATTTAATTTATTAAAAATATTAATCTTGGCACCTAAATCCTATTTGTAGGCAATATATCAGAATATTTAAAAAAATATCATTTTAGGTAACCTTTTTGAAAACAGCCATTCAAAACATTAAATACAAGGCTTCCATTGAACATTATTATTACCTCATCACCTTTTGTAGCTTCTGAGCCTGATGTAGCTGCTACTGTTGTCAAACTAGATTTTTCTCTCAATCTTTTCACTGTGTCAAACATCTAGGAATAGAGACGTAAGCGTTAAAAATAAAATGTAACTTGGCTCTTATGACAATATAGACAGGATTAAAGCTCTTGATATTTAATTTCACATTACTTTCAGATTTTCAAAAGGATGAACCCAACTGTCGTACTCGTAAATAACAAAAGCATTTAACTGAGACTGTACGTGCACTTGGGGTAGCACTGCTGCCTCGGTATCCTAAACCTGCCAAACACCGCTCAGTCTTCTCGCGCTAATACTGCTAAGCAGCTGTATCATTTGTACATCAGAAGAAAGGACAGAGACTGCTAGCTTATTTCAAGTAGGTGAGATGTGGACTATCCCATGGAAATAGTCACTAAAATCATGTAAAAACTTATACACCTGGAACAGAAAGCCTTCCAGCATATACCTAATTTGTTGAAACTGAGCCTTCAATTTTTATTCACTACTTTCTCCAGCCATCTTTACTTTAATAAGTATCTTGAAGTTTTGATAATATTAAATATTCTACATTTACTATACATATCATAAACAAGTTAAATATAGTTTTTAAAGTACATTTTTACTTTTTCCCTTCAAATTTTAGAAGTATAGCTTCTCAAAAAAAAAAAAAAAAATAAAAAAATCTTTCAAACCTGCCTCCCTAACATACCAGGATATTTGAATTTTAGTAGCTGAGGATAGTTCTGGAACCCTACTATGGATTCTTACTCTCTTTTCCAAGAGCACTGCCTTCTACATTTGCCATCTAAAACTACAAGCACCTGAAACAAGAAGTACAAGATGGACTTCTGTAGTTACTCCTGCTAAGCAGAAGCAGCAGCCTTCCACATTAGGGGAGGTGTCACAGCTCTAGGTTTTCCCATCTCTTACTGCGTAAGAGCAGCAAGTAGGATTCAAGAAACCACATCTCCTCTGGAGGGAAAAATGTTCCAACAGATTAAGCTTCTCAAGAAACCATTGAACCTGTAAACACTGGGTTATATGTAGGAATCTTAACATCTTTCATAAACACTTTTTAAGCTACTAAAATCAGATCATACTTATCTCCTTGTGTACCTGCAGTATCCAACTGACTGTGTCTTTCTGTGCCTCTAACTGAGGAACTCTCTTTAATTTTTCCAGAAGCATTAACACGTTCACAGCATTCAAGGCTGAGCTTCCCATTCCTTTACAAAGGAGGAAAAAATAAAATTAAAAAAAATAAATAGAAAAGCATGGATCTTCAAGGAAAAAAAACCCTTAGCATTTTAGTGCATTTACAACCATGCACGTTTTAAAATATTGCTAATTATATAAGACACATACATGAACACAGCATTTGTAGCTACATTTCTGTTTTAATTTCATCTGCTTATTCCAGTTAAATGTGGCATAATCTTTTCTTCTTGTAGATCAACAGTTTTTGCTACCTCCAAAAGCAGAAGAACAGAGAAAACCAGAATTGCCTTTCGCTTTGAGGAGAAGTGGTGAAGTTCTTATAGATTACCCAAGTTTGCTAACAACTCAGTGTGTGCAAGTTTATTTCTATCACAAAAACTATTATAATTACAGTAATTAATTGCTTTCTCCCACCTCGGTAATCGCTCATAACGTTTTAGGCCATTCTCTAAACAAAAGGATGCTTTAAAATAGAGACCATTCTCTTAAATTATATTTCTTTTGCAGCGCTTTCCATTTGAAATGAATTTGCACATTTTCATAAGCGAGACAAATACATTACAGAAAATAATATGTTTTTGTACTTTTAAAAAAATCACTTCTCAGTAAGAGTTTTCTTACAAAAATACTGATTTTTTTTTTATCCCTTATGTATAAATGGGCTTTGGTGTTTCTGGTTATGCAAAACTAAAGCTGGCAAAGAAGTTCTTTAATGTCTCAATTGTAATTATTTTTAGTGTATTCCTACAACTGACATGAAATTTCTTATCAGAAATATGTTTGGTGTGATGATAATACTTCTTGCTCAACAACAATAACAAAATAAAAAGAGAAAGTGAAATGGCAGTGTTTTTCAAACTCAGTGACACCTGTTTAGACAAGATTTTTGAAAGACTATATGAGGGCAGTTCAGCAGTTTTAAGTGTTTATTTATTTATGCAGGAGGTATTTCAAAGACATGCAGATGTGGTGCTTAGGAGAATGGTTTAATGCTGGACTTGGGAGTGTTAGGTTAACAGTCAGACTCGATCTTAAAGGCCTTTTTCAACCTAAACAATTCTATGATTCTAGTTCATAATTCTTATCTCTGTCTCATCTCTCAAGTGACAATTATGTTTAGTTTGATAACGGATTTTTTTATTCATTTATTCTTATACAGTGAAGGAAAAACTCTAGATAAAGTGAAAGATTATTTAAAAAATGTAGATTCCAACTCCCACTCACGAGTCTTGAATGTAAGATTAGGAAGTTCTCTGTAGGGATTTGGAAAAGTAAAGGGAAAAAAAAGCACACTTCACTGCCACTAAGTTTTGCTTCCGTTATCACTACCATAGTAAAAGACTTTAACATGGAGGTAAATGAACAATTGTACAGCTCAGGAATACAAAAGATTGAGACAGTTCCCTTAAATCCACTCTCATTTTTTAAGTTCTTAGTTTCCATGTCAGTAATTTTCTTGCAAAAGAAGAACGCTTTTCAGTTATCTAACACTAGCATTACATTCCCATTTATTTCCCAGAAAGAGAAGCACATTTCCTCTTTTGCATATCTGGCAATTAGGAACAAAGGAAGATTGGCCAAACCTGATTTCTAGATTATTTAAGAAAAAAAACCAAAACAACCCAAACCAAAAACTAATCCCACAACCAAAAAAAGCCCCCACAAGTTTAGCAGGTTTTAATTCTATAGCAAAAAGTAAATCCTTTCTGACTAAAATTGCTGAATACTTTTCTAGTTTATTTGTGTCCTTACAAAATTAAGTTAGTCTAATTTACTCTGCCCTTTTAAAGGAAATGGAACATACGTGTTGCTTTGTGATAAAAATCAAAGGTTACTTCTTCTTCTGGGGTCTTCTGTAACTGCTGCTTCTCTTCTAGTAACCCTAAAGAAAGAAGATGAAGCACCTACAAAAAGAGAAAAACAGTAATTCTCATTCACTGTTGGAGGTCTGGAAAACTGGCATATAAAATAAGGATGTTTAAGATAGTTCTGTACTATATGCTGATTATATCTATGATAAAACACAAAAATAAGAAAAAGTGCAGAGATCATACACAGAAAGTGAAACAACAATACACAATATAATTTTCCTGCACATTACTTGCAATAAAATTAACAAACTTGCATACACTTTACATTGGTAACATATGAATCTTGTCATTTTGCTGATACAGATGTATCAACATTTGGTTAATTCCATAATCCAAAGATTAGCAGGTAAAGCAAGACAATTAAATAATCTATGCACTCTAATTAAGAAAACTGATTAATTCAAACAGTCTGTAAATTTAGGTCCTAATCCTATAAATATTTTTTAAAAATAAATAAAAATACTTCATCAATGTCAGCAATTCCTTTATGTAAAGCATAAAGTCACTGTGATAATTTATTTTTTTAAAGTATTTAAAATATTTAATTTTATCTCATGAATGAGGTTCCAAAGACATTTACATCTTCAGAGACTTTGCAGCTTACACGATGAAGCAACTCCAATTTCTCCAAGATGATCAAAGGGTTACTTATTTGCACATGAAGTTTTAAGTAAAAGATGAGGTAAGGAGAATTACATACTGAAACAGCTTCAGTGATGAGGCAACACAGGGGAGAAAGCAAAAATAAAAGACTGAAGAATATTCCCAATTTAATACTATTGTGTTTCACATTTTATTTTACATTTACATTTTATAATTAGAAATATTTTCCTTGCTGGTAAGGTTTATAAAAACAGGTTTGGGGACAAAAAGTAAATGTTTATAATTCAAAACTGAAGTCTATCTCTACACATTTTGATCTTAACCTGGTCAACACAAAAATGCCCATAGGAAGAAAACCAAAGCTAACCATACCATTTGGATCATAGCTTCAGTCCACAAGTGGGTTTCCAGCTCTACTGCTCTCTGAAGAATGGTCCTCAGTATGTGCATCATAACATCACAGTTCAGAATCCTCACCACATTGCCGAAAGCAGGACTGAAGTCTGGAGGAGGAGGTGGTAGCAATGCTAGAAAACGGTGATGTGCAAATATGTTAACAAACTGGCATCTCAACAATGATGGCAGGCAAAAAGTAGAGAGCACAAACATACTCATTCCAGTGAAAGAACAACGAGAATTTTAAATTAATAAAAATACACTCCAACACAATTGTTCACTTGTCAGCTTTTATCTTCAGCAAAACCAAGTGCTTTTAGTAAGTTCTTATATAAAACACCTGCAAACTACAGTACACAATCAATCACAAGTACTTAGTTGCATCTGTAAGTGCAAATACTTTACACTGTCTGATCGCTTACGTATCACTAATAAACATACAGTGTTTGTCCTTTGCATCAGATATAAAGCTTTCAAGTAGTTAAACCAAAGTGAGCAGTGGATCTTCCAGAGTGTAGTGCCTCACATTACAATGTCCCATGTCCAATATAGTCAGGGTTCTAAATTTTTCCTCCTGCTGGGGCATTCTGATAATTCTGTAATTCTGATAATTTCTACTTCTATAAATACAGTGTCTTCAAAACTGTCAATCTTTTGGCAATTTAGACTGAATGAATTATAAATATTTACTGAGAAAGACCACATAGCCAAATAAAAGCATATGCACAATAAGAGCATTTGCAACAAAATGGGTAGCCTCGGGGAAACACCCATTGAGGTAAACAGTTATCTCTGTATTTTGGAAGAGACAATCTGTATTGTCTGATTACATGAATGTGAGTTTCTGACGGTTACATCTAAATATCCGCATTTGTAAAAAGTTCTACAAAATAAACATCCCTACTAACATTAAGTTGCTAAAGTGAACAAGGGAAATAAAAAAAATTAAGAGGGTACCATTGAAAAATCTGTCACCTGCATAAAATAAACAGTGGGAGAAGAAAACAGAAGTAATCCAAAGATTTGGGTTTTTTTCTCATTATTTTCCAGCTGCCATAATCTTCCAAGTTACTTACAACTGAAGGAAATTAAATTTTTTCAAAGAGAATGTGATTTCTGATTTAACTGCATCCCTCCTAAACAACAATACCAATTTATTCTTTTTCAGTTCCACAGTTTTTCAACGGAAAGGAATCCAAAGCAAATAAAAATAACTCAGAATGGATTTTAACCTGTATGTAACCAAGTATGAAACACTGTCGTGCCCCTGATTGTACGCAAAAATCAATATAGGCTTTAGAGTATGAAGTAAGATTTAGGTGTTCAACTGGAAAGGCAATCTGGGAAGATGAAAACAATTATCTGTTGCAACTCACAAAAGCAGGTGAAAGTTGATTTTATTAAATTGTTCATTGTACCTAATTAGTTCAGCTTACAAAGTCCTCCTCAAGTCAATTAATGCTTGTGACTTGAATGGGCAAAAGTAAAATCAAAAGGGGAATCACATTTGTGCTACAATAGAAACATGGGACTTTATATGTATTTGCAGCTTCTAAAAAAGAAAATTTTGATTTATAAAACTTAAGCCTCAAGTCTCATATTTAAAGAATGGATATTAGCACTAGTTCCTGCAGCAACCTCCTCTATGTAGTACTATTATGTCTCAACATCGTGCTAGAGAAACTACTCACAAAAATAAACTTTTGCCTCCTAGAGTTTTTTATGGTGGAGGAACTAAGTTGTTCATTTTGTCAACAGGTGCTATGCCATGTTTATTTGTCTATATGGAAATTAAACTAAAAATTCATATCTTTGTGTTAAAAAAAAAGGAAAAGGAGAAAAGAAATGTCAAGTTCTAATTAATTACAATTACTACAAATCACAACCAATTTAATATGAACTCAATTAACCATAATTAAGTCACAAGACATCTCCCAAAGCTTATTTTATATGCACAACTACATACACTAATGAATTACCACATTTATTGAGCTATCAGTTTCCAGTTTTTACCTTCATCTCTGTTTTCTTGTTTCCTCCTTTTCTTTTGTGTATGTTCAGCCTACAGAAAAAGTAGTGTTGTTATGTCAACATTTCTACAGAAGTACACAATGAAACAATGAGAAATGTTAAACTAGAAATGTGGCAGGATAAACAGTCAGTACTTGGTTGTGTAACTAGAATCTTGTCTGAAATGCTTTTAACAATATTGCATTTTGCATTTCAATGTGTAGTAGAGATAAATAATTGGACTTGCTTCCTCAATAAGTTTTAAAAGCAAACTTTGATAAGAATTATCTTTGAAGTGGAAAACCCCAGTTCTTAGCATAAACAGTTAACAGATTTAATACATAAGTTATCATAGGGAAAATACTAATGCAAACCATACCACATAAATTTGTATTAACAGTGTTAACTTCATCAGAAGCTTAGTTTTGAAGTTAGCTGCATATACTCTTTACTGAATCAGTTTCTTCAGATTCCATCAATTTCTTCGATTCAGCAAAATTCTCTAGACATTGGTACTATTTTCTAACCTTTGAGAGTGAATCTTACACTGCTCACCTTGCTGTGCTGGGTCTTAGTATAGTGATAAAAGAACATATTGAATTCCTTCAAGCATTCATCTTTCAGTTCATAAACTCCATGGCCAGACACACCTGGTTTCCTTACAGAGAGATATTTCATGACATGCAGATTAATTTTCTATGTTTGGCACATCTTTCAATGTAAACAAACCAGCAACACCATTTATTTTCTAAGGAAATGCTAACAAGAAGGGGAACAGTGATGGTTGTTTCATTAACTTATGAAGAGGATAGAGTGAGTACAGTTATCAGTCTTTCACTTTGAAGACTGCTTACTACTGTAAATCCTACCCAGCAGCAAAATATTTCTAGCGTATACCATCCACAGCACACCATATAGCCTCTGACAGGTAAATGCTTTTTAACCTTGTGGCTTAGAATTTCATACGTTTGATGGTATCGTATGTAATTCATTACTTTCTTTAACCAAAGTACAAAACAAGTAATACAAAGAGCCACTTTCCAGTCAGTGAGATTTTTTGAACCTTCCAAATAATTCCCACAGCAAAATTCCTAGGTACCCCTATAGTTGCCCTTGATGAAATGTAAACAAGCGAGCCACATGAAACTTAAACTAAGGTAAACTAAAATAATTAAAACTACAAGACATTTTTGTGACAAAAAGAGCAGACATTTGAACTAGTATGTCTCAGCTGCTGCAACTGATTGTTCGTTATTTGCATGTATATCTATGTCCAAAACCAATTAACTCCCATCTTAAAGTTACATCAGGTTTGCAACTAAATAGGTGATGATTAGGTGGTAACTGTCCAAGGCACAATGAGTTGTTGAGGCTCCCAACCATCTTTGAAATAAAATGAAATTTGAAGATTTTCCCACTAGGATTCAAGATTACTGAATTCAAACTGGATTTGAAGAAAGAGGGGGAGCAACAGGAGAAAAGCAGCAGCTTTGGGTACTCCATATGCTTTTCTTTCCTATGCATATTTGAAAGCATATATATTTCAAGAGAGCAAAATATTAGCTGAACAGAGACTGTGCTGCACAGCTTGTTTAGCCCATATAATCCAAGAGATCTTATTTCACGTTCAAGCTACTTACAAAGTAATTTTAAGAACTTACTTAAATGTAGCCACTTTATCAATTACATTCTCCAAGCCAGTTTCATTGTTCTCCTGGTAAAAAAAAAAATAATAGTTTGGGATAAATATATAATTATTCAAATATCTTCAGTACTATGCTAGGTATAACAAAAATAGACATATATGTATTTTGCCCACTCCTATTCAGAAAGCAAATATTCACAATTGACAAGCTGCTTTGGAAGTGCCAAAGACAGATAATACTTTCATTTAACCATATAACATTTTATTTGTAACACAGCTGATCTTCAGAAACAGAGCAGTGCCTAAAACCAACTTCAGTGGGGGGGAAAACAGAATTTTAGTTTCTTTGAATAGTGACCGTGGATCTCACAGTATTGGTTTCTGAACATATTCCAGGCTGTTTAATTTACAATAAAACTGAAGTGTTTTGCATTGGTTGCCAGCCCCGAAAACTTGCACAGGCTATAAAATCTATTCCACATCTCTGTCTTTTGCTTGAATTTTCAACAGTTGGAATAGAATGGCAGAGAAATCTGTGCTTTTGAATAGACCTGTAACATACTTGACTTCCAATGGATCTGCACAGGTTTAAGTGATCAAAATTAGGGGATCAAATTTACTGATGGTACACAGGGCAGAATGGAATCCAGCTGCATGGTCCTACAGGGCCTAAAGAGAAAAGTATTTTAACACTTTTTTAAAATTTTATTTTAATCTAGGAGTACAGCTGAATATTCTAAAAAATTCCACCTCTTCATCAAAAAGCATAGTCCCCATATGAGCCTTTTCAGATTAGAGTGTACTTGAATCCAATGCATTTACCCTTACATCAGGAAGGCGTGTAAGCCCCTTTGTCGTGTTATTTTGTAATTCTGAAATCAACACCTGAGCTTTATACCAGAAATAAAACACTTCCATATAAAAGACATGGAAGCTAAACAAGAAGAAGTCATATACTAAGAAAAAGTAAATTAAGGAAAAAAAGTAAATAAAACAGGACTCACATTTTCAGGCAAGGACTCGGTAATTGCACTGTGAGCCATTGGTTCAATACATAATAGATGGATGATTTCTCTCATGGTAACATCTTCTTTTGTCACATTACTCACTCCAGGCACATATCTTTCCCCTACCAGAGTGAATCAAAAGGAAAAGAATGGCAAACATGACAGTTATAAAGCAATTCTGAATTTCGCACTAAGGTAATGCTATTGCTGGGATATTTCAAAGTATAAGTTTGCATTTGCCAGAAAACTATGCCAAGTGTCTGGAGGGAAAGTGTTTTTTAGCCTACTTTCCTAACAAAATGGGCTGAGATGGAGCTTCTCTTCATATTGTACTGTAATAGTCAATTATGAAGTTATCTAACAGCTTTTTTCACTATGCAACCCCTACGGCTTCCAGTTGACAGATACTTGTGCTACTGAACCATCTATTTAAAACAGGCATTCTCCAGTATCTTCTTCATACCATCCATGTTAAAGAAAGTCATGGAGCCTGCTTTGTCAAACTGTAATAATCCATTACTATGACAGCAGAGAGAAATGAAACTCACCCACAACATAGATGAGAATCTGTAGCATCTCTTCTATTAACACGTTACATTGTTTGATCAAATCCTAGAAGAATTAGAGAAATGAGTTTCTAAAAAAAAAAAAAACAACACCACAAAAAACAGGCAGGAAAAATCTGTCATGTGACACTGAGTTCAACCTTCAGATATACTAGTTTGCTGAAGTACTGGACTGCAAGAAGAAACCTCCATTCTCACAAGCTGGAAAAAATACCTGCACTTGTAGAGAAGATATTATTCTGCAATTGAAGTGCAAGATTCACGTGCAGGAAAAGAAACAGCAGCTAAAAATGTATCCCAAATGAAGGCTTAGATGAAAGTTCAAGCCTCAAGAAGTAGCACAACAATTCAAGAAACTTCCAGCCAAAATAATAACACATAAAATGGCTTAAGAGACATAGAAATTTCATAGAAAAATCATTTACGTGGATTCTTGTAGATGCCCTATGAATTAAAGGTCAAAGAGGACAAAACCTGTTTGTTAATTTTGAGTAAGCCTCTACAAATTCCAGATAAAAAGTGATTTATCTAACCATCAGGTCCTGTGTTGACTGACTCTTAGAGTGATAATAAAAATGCAGTTATCAACAGTAGCTAGTTCTTCTTGTTACTGTTATGTAAACTCCCAACAAACAAATTAACCAGCAGAAATACTTGCTACTTACCTGATCTTTGGTGGGCTTGAGTTTTTTGAAAGCATCAGCAAGCTCGTATCTTTGCAGTATCAGCAGGAGGAACTGGTTTGGATCCATGAGAGATGCACCTATCTATCAAAAAATCCAACCTAATGTGAACATCAGTTACTACTACAGTTCTTTGTTAATTACGAAAAATACTTTTACCAAGAAAAATCATACAGATTTCATTAAAATTAAAAGAAATTCAATGAAAGTTTTATGAGTCAAACAAGCAATGATTCAGAACATTATACCTGTAGCATGATGATGTCTTTGTCATACATCTCTTCTCTGCATTTAACATCTTGATAATAGAATACCTGAGAAATAGGAAAACAAAATTTAAGTAGAGAAGCAACGTAAAGTAATGCGCTATCAAATGCACACCACTTCATGTCCGAGGCTTTTTCAAACTGTAGAGCACCTTTACTGTGCAAGGGAAAATCCCGTGTTTCTTTCAAAACAAACGTGTACTTTGATGGAAGTGAAAAATGTTTTTTCACCTATCCAAAGTCTCTGCCATATTTCATCATACCCCCTTCCAAGACAAAACAGTTCTAAGGGCTTCTACTGACTGAAGTCAAAATATCCTACTTCTCCTACCCCAGCTCTCAGAGACAACTCTACAGGGTGCTACCAATATATACTTTCAACAAAGGGTCCTGTGAAAGGTAAACACAGGAAATTTCTGTCATGAAAGTAAACAAAAAAAAAGTGAAGCCAAAGCAGACAAAATACAAGTACTTAAGTGCAGATTCTTACTTTTACCTTTACTCTTGCAACAAAAAACGCCCATAGGTATTATAAAATGTTTGTTACGTCCAGTTATATGGCACTCAAAAGTTTAGCATGCGATTATTAAAATAGTTTAATTTTTGCATGTGATTACCACATATCAAGAGATTCTTCTAACATTTTACGTTATAAGCAACAGTACTAGCAGTACTTTTACAGTGATTTCTTTATCAATTTGAAAGTAGTTTACAGTGGACGTCAGTAGCATCAATACCATTTCACAGTCAGAAACAGTCATAACAGAGATGAAAATACTTGTCAAATATGGGGAGCCAAGCCGTCGGTGAAGCTGTAAATAGAACCAAGTCAGCTGAATTCCCACCTAGAAGCCTTTCTATTTAGTGTAGGAGTGACCCCCAAGACCTCTTTCTGCACCTGATGAAACCACCAGTAGGAGCATTACTGAGAAACACTTCATATATCATTAGGACCAACTCACTACCAAATATTGTGGGAGTACCTGGCTTATCAGGGAGAGCCCATTCCTCCTCCACATCTCTGCAGCAACCTGAGCAACCAAGACAAGACATCGCAAAGGATATTCTACTAGCAGCTCCACTTGAAATTCTTCCTAAAATTTAAAAAAGAGTAATTAAAAAAAAAACCTAAATCCAGCAAGAGTAAGCCTGTCAGCGATTTTAAAAGTGTAAGTCCTAATGAACAAAGACACGTTGACAGCTTCAAAATAACCTGTGCATGTCATGAAAGTTAGAGGATATAATTCTAGGCTTTTTCCTTCCCAGAGTGTATATCACAAGAAGGGGGGGGGAAGAGAGAAAAATCTTACAGGAGAAACAAACTCGTGCAATCTTGAGATGGCGCCAGTCTTGCTTAATCGTACATGAAGACCTACAAAACCAATGGGAAAACATTAGATAATAAATTATAAAGTCATTCTAAATGTTAGCTAAATAATCTACAACGCAGAGAATTACAGAAAAAAAAAAAAAGTCAAATTTTATTTACAAAGACTTGGCACTTTTGTTTGGGGTTTTGTTTTGGTTTTTTTTAGATAAAAGATCTATTACATTATCACTACAGTTCTTACCAGTCTTACAATCCATTATTTTATGAATAAATCTATTCATTTAATGATTTCATTAAAACCATTTAAACTGAGATGCTAAGTAGTATTAGCAAAATTTTAACTTCACGTTTAAATCATATGTCAGTAATAACTGAATTTCAAGACTACAAGGCTTAACAGATGGTATCTTGTGACAAAGAATCTACAGCTTAATAATAGCATATGATTTCATTTGTATTCTAGAGAAAGTGGTCATCACCCACTGCTGTGGTCCTTTGTATTCTGACTGGAAAACTGTCCTGGCATGTTGCAAACATATGTCTCTTAGGAGGAGCATTTTAACAGTCCTAAGATATATGTGGCTGGAAAATAAATTCAAGATAAGTAATAATGAACACTAATTTAGGCAAAACAGGTAGACACAGAAACAGAACCACATAAATTCAAATAGTCCAGAGAAAACTGAGGTTCTCATTAAAGCATGAAACTTTTCCTTGTTGCCTGACTTTCTTATCTCTCTCCTGTTTAAAAAATGTCCTCCAACCTCCAAGGCAAATGGTTTTTTGAAAAAAACCTTCCCTTAGTGGGACATCTGAGGAACACAGTTGCCTGATCATGTCAGAAAGTCAGAAAGCAACTGACCCGTGAACCATTCCATTTAAATGCTTTCTACAATAAAGAAAAAGAGACGGATGGTAAATGTGATTCAAATCGCAATCAAAACAAAACACACCACCTACCAGCAAGGGTCCTAGACAGTGGTAAATGTATGCTGACAGGGTCTGCAGACACCCTGTAGGGTCTGCTCTCCAGAGTATGGCCACACAAGTGAAACACTGTCTTCTCCCGTGAGCGGCTGTTTGTGCTGCACCTCATCACAGCTTTATGACATTCTCTGTAGGCTCTGAGCAACAGCTCTTCCTGGAATTTAAAATAAATGCATTCTGAGATCCCTTCTCTCTTTGTCATGCCCCAGACTAATTCTTTCAGACTCTTTTTGTGGAGATCTGTACTGAATAATACCGAGCTCTTTTAAAAGGCTGCAATTTAAAAAACACTGAGGAGTATTCACAAAAGACAACGCATGTAAGAATCCCAGAGAACTGACATACTTACATCAGAGGCACACCACTCCTGGAACATCAAAAGAATGTTCTTGAGCTGCATCTGTATAGCAATAGCTGCTTCCCAGTCAGGGTCCACCTCAATGTGCTGACCAAACTGCCTCTTTATCTCCTCCATTCCCTGAAATGGAGATGCCACAAAACACTTAAGCTAAATCAGTGATCACGGGCTTAAAACAACACAAAATCCTGTATGGTAAAACATAGGTTGTTTAGATACATGTAGCTAAAATTAGAGAAGTAATATTCATCAAAGTAAACATTACTTTTTAACCCATCCAAGAGAGGGATTGAAGAATTTACCATCTTAATTGAGTGCTTATATCTAGAATATTGCTATGGATAAAAATATGAGTAAACGAAAGTGCTGTAATATATTTATAATAGTATATTAGAATTAATTAAATATGTTGTACCTGCATGCAAGTTAGAATCCTTAGGAAAGAAACAAATCCTTCTAAAAACCGCTCCCTCAGACGGTCTGTCCATAATGTAGGTTTCCCGCCTAAAACATACCTGTCCCAAAAAAAACATTTATCATCTTTTGCTCAGACTTCCCTTCTGCTTATGCTTGTATTTAAAGTGTTCTTTGCATTAAAATAATCAAATGCATCATCACATTACATCACCCTCCTCATCTCAAACTCCTCTTAGAATTTTCACCAAACACTAGAGTTGCTTGGTACAACTCCATCATTTGAAGTTAACCATTTTTTTTAATTCCAAGATATTTGAAGTGGTTTGCTTTTATGTTTTTCAGTTTATTAGAGAAATATGGGACCTCTAAGAGGAGAAAACACTCTGCAGAGGAGGATTATACAGCTTTCCCAGAATGATAATGAACAGAAGCCAAATTTCCCATACTGTCTTATAGTAGATACATTTTGCTTATTAATGCATGTGTTTTTGAGGGGTTTGGGTTTGGTTTTAAAGCAGTTTTATCGTGAGATTCCTGAATTGAAACACCTCATCCTACTGCCAATTTTCTAAGAATTGCTCAAGCATCCCAGTTTTACACTTACCTGAGGTCAAATATTACTGCATATACCCGGTTCAGTTTATCCTGACTGTAACCTTGGAAGTTGAACTTATCATTTTTGTCTAAGTACTCTGGAAGCACTTCTAGAAGTGTCTCTGTAATGGTGGTGATTACATTTTGCTCTTCAATAAGATGTCGGGCCTGCAAGAAGAAAAATTAAAGTTTTTCTTCCGATTTTTGTTGAAGAGAACTGTCAAAATAAATTTTTCTTGGAATCAAGTCTTTTTGATTAGAAACTATTTTAAGCATTCGTAAAGAGTCCAAGCTAGAAAAAAATCCCATAGTATTTATTATGTATGAACACAATTTCTATGAAATTAGCATGTTTGTTCAGTCTGACAGCTCCAATGTAACAGATACACCGCTTTTTCCAGAAAGGTCATGCAGAAAAGGACTTTTACATTAGTATTTCAGGCAAGAAACATATAGCCTTTAAAACCTACAGGTATGCTTACTCTCCTTCCCCCGGATTTAACATATTTCATCCACACAAAAAGACATTCAAGCATTTTTTGCACTCTCCTCCCAAGTATTTAAAGGTACATAAGAAGGCAGATATGAACAGTGAATGAACACAAAAAGTTAATGCAGAGAACGATGCTGCCTAAAACTTATTTGCTTTCCCTCATCTTCTGTAATGAATTTTCACATGAACTCAAGCTCCTGCTTTCATAATGGCCGTAACAAATCTCCAAATCATTCATTTTCAACTCAGCAATGCATAAAAGCCTCTGTCAAGTACAACAGTCTGCGAAAGTGGTACTGCTCCCAATTCTCAAATTTATTTGACATTTCTGGTGGAGACCAGCTGTACATACCAGAGTGGGTACAGTGAACATCTGAACTGAGAGTGCTGTCACAGAGAGAGCTCTATCATGATCATCACTGATGTATTCTTTTTGCAGTGCCTTGTAATACTAGGAAAAGAGAGTATCAGGGAAAGAAAATAAAGCAAGTGTTAATTAAAAACATTTACTTTTTTATTTGCAAAAATCACACCTCAATGCCCTTCTTCCTTTCTAATAGAAGCAGGTCAAGCAACAAAAATGGTACAATGTCCTCAACGCACCAAAGCAATTAAATACGTGCCCCACTGTCTTAATACTGAAAATAAGCACAAATTTAACTGTTCTGCCAGATTGAAACCAACATTTTTTTCTCCTATGACCAATCTTCCCCAGGAAAAGAAATTCAATATCTGAAAAAAGGATCAATAAAGACATTGACTTATTATAAAACAAGTCTTCCTCCTGCAGTGAGCTGCAGGGGTAGTTATTCAACAGCTGTCTATAAAAGGTGTCTACAATGAGTAATGTAAATCTTTGCTTTGTTTCAGTCCAGAGAAAACCATGAGTATCAGTCACGTTTATCAGAATTAAAAAGTCTCACCCTAAAACAAAAAACTCTCGGGCTTATGTTTGGTATACTTCCTAACTATCGTATGTAGTTTTTAAAAAGAAAGACCAATTTCAGTTGCAGTTCATCTGCCATTTCAAAAGATACACAGAAAACTAACAATTCTGCATTTAAAGTGAGCATATATACCTACATGATTATAAGGAACAAACCAATGACCTTGAAATTAATACACTCTAGAAAGGCTGAGCTAGTTGTTGAAGCTCTGCTTGTTGAAAATTCATTACTTATATAGTAACAATTTTCCAGTTTCAGGAAACTTTTAGAAAGCCAAAAATTCATAACATAAATAACATAACCATTTACCTTCACAAATTCCACAGCAAAAAGTTTTTTGTATTCCATTTCCATGAAAAAACTACTGAAGATAAGTTCATGAAGAACCTTCCTTGCCCCTGTGAAAAGCCAATACAATGCACATCACTTTATTGTATTAAGACGCAGCTTTCTGTGGAAAAGAGGAACAGATTACTAAATTATAATTAAAAATCATTAAAAGCCTTGAAATGGTTATGAAGTATATGAAAAAAGTTATTCTTCTTTTTTTAATATATGTTTAACATTTATTGGTATGCATTTAAAACACGGTAAGCATCAAGTCACTCATAGTCAGGCTATATCTTGTGAAAAGATTCTTCAAAATATAAAGCAGGAAAAATTTAGGAGGTAAATACATACTCAAAATACCAATTGTCTCATTTGTCAGAAAAAAAAAAGCTATATAAAAAGCATAATATATAAACTATAAAGAAATATAATTCCACCTGCATATCACTTATTTACTTTTACACATTTGTTACACGCATGAAAAAATAATTTGTCTCTTCAGTTTATAGCAACGTAGATACACAAACCTTTATGAAGCTTTGCATCCCATAGCATCAACTTGCTTATGAAACATGGGGTTTCAGATCCAGCTTCTTCTTTGAGACATATTTGACAAAAGATCTGGCGGAAGTCACCTATAGGGATAAAACTATTCATTTGTACAAGAATGCTTCAATAATTAAATTATATGAGTCAACAAAATTAGAATTACACAATTCTGTTCTTTAAGAGAAAAAAGAAGGCACTTAAGTATGAATTATTTTTAACAATGTTTTTTCTCAGCGAACATACTCCCACACACTCTCCCCTTACTAATTTCTTCCTATTATTCTTACCACCTTTATTGAATAAATCCAGTGACGCAGAAGAGTATTTTAGAATGGAAAGCATTTAGAGAGCTTTGGAAAGCAGATCCATGAGAAGAGTTCACCATGTCAGCACGGAAATGCCCAGTCTAGGCGAGTCTACACTGCTCCCTGCCTTGGGCCCTGAAAGTCAGTCTTTTGTAGAATTTCAGAATATTATTTTGTATTTTCTTGCACCTATCAGTAAATACAGTACTTGCTGAAGCAGTTTTGGGGATCATCATATCAGAGTCATCCATGGGTTACTAACGTTCAGAAATGAGCTCTTATGTTACTAATTTCAACAGGAAGAGAGGAGTGTCATTAATCAAGGTCCTGACAACCTGGAAATAAATAATATTGAATGCTTCTTGATCAGTGTTCTACCACTTGAAGAAAAAAACAGGAAAACAGGAACCACCAGACCACCAGGAAATTCCAGCTGAGTACAGAACATCAGGCCCTTAAAGCATCTACATATATAATCCAGAAGAACAAGGACAGGAAAGTTAAACTTCAATCTTTGTGTTTGAAGGCTCTCATAAAACATTTTAAAGCATCAGTTAACCTACAACTATTTCCTAACCCAAAATGCTACACGCAACATGGTGAATTCCTTTTTAGTTTATTTAATCAGCTAAAAAGGCAATACTTAAAACCCTATAATTCTGGGGATTGGCTGGGGCACTAACACTGATTTGTCTATACTCACACAAAGTCAACAAATGAATAACTAACTGTCAGTTGGTGTTTTAGAGTAATTTCTTAAGATTGGAAATAATTAAAAAAATCTAGAATGAAAAATGTGGATAAAAGACAAACTTTCACTAGGAACCGTGAAATAAACCACAAAGTCAAAAATTTGTACCGACTAAAAGAACTGAGGAACTCAGACCAGCATGAAAATATTATCAGTGAAATAAAGCTGAAATGAACAGAAAGCTAAAATTTATAAAGTATTTTAAAGAATTGCAAAAAGGTATGCTGATATATTAGGGATGTTGATATATATTTCAAGGGGAAGACTGGAAAGTTCAGAAAAAAAAGGTAAGAATTTCACTTTATTATCAAAGCTTAGAAAAGAGGCTAAAGCAAACCAACAGATTTACCCTACCAAGAAAGCGAAAAAGCAAAGAGTACAGCTTAATCTACATATATTTGTATGGTGAGAAGAAATTTTATAATGGCTTTCCTTTGGGAAAACACAGGTACGACAAAACCCAGTAACAGAAATCAAAAATGGATTGATCCAGAAGTCATCTTGAAAACCATGACCATCATCAAACACCAGAACAATGTTTGAAAGCTTAAAACAGACTTTCCATTACTGGACAAATTTTAAAATTAAGGCTTTTGTTTGTTTACTGACTCTATCTCATTAATCACAGCTGTCAAATCTGAAGCAGGAATTAATTCAAGCAGAGGATGTCTGCTTTACATTGATGAAGATGTTTTGCAGCTTCCCACCAGCACTGGGTAAAGCAGCTTTTAAGCAAAGTCACTGAAATAGGGCATGTGATGCTGAAACTGAGCATAATAAAACTTCTAGAGGAACAGACAGAGCTCAAGCAGGGAAAGACATTTATTTTAGCAAGAAGGAACAGAAAAGTACTACTATTCATAACCATAATGATGGATATCAAAACCCATACTTCTCTATTATTTACTAATTGCAAGGAATGTGACGATATTTTAATAAGGGAATATAATATTTTACACAGCTAAAAACATTTTTTGAGAGAATTAGTCATCCAAACACTGACATGGCATTATTGTAACCAAAATTAATTATGCTTACTTGAGTAGCTCATGAGTTTGTTCAGCCAGGAACCAAGGCGCAAGGCAAACTTCTGGTGAGCCATAACATCCGCATGCAGAACCTCCACATGAAGTGGTCGTTGAGAAACATTTTCAGAATGCCTCTAGGAGTCAGGTAAATATTAGTAGATATAAAATAAAGATACTCGTATTTGTCTTTACCACCCATTACCTCTCCCAAGCACATGTTAATGGCAAACCCTAATAAAAAAGAAATCGGTTTGACATTTTATTTCTGAAGATATTTATCTATACTAACGGTGGTGGGGTAAAGTCAATTTCAAGAAGTTCACAGGCAGGTTATAAAGGCACAGAAGTACTAAGTTAAAGACTGTACAGCAGACAAATAAGTCCTCAGTATTAAATAATGATGAGGCTGATTTGCTTGTTTTTTAAATGAGGAAAATATTTCAGGAAGTTACCTTAATTTCTTCTTTGGCTTCCTGACAAGAGGTATAATGTCCTGCCTTAACAGCTCTACGACCCTGTTTAAAGAAAATATTGAGCATGAGACTGACATAAATCAAAACCAAAACGTCACAGGCCTGATCCTTGCTATGTTTTTTTTATATGTAAAAGAAAAACAGAGACCAACATCACTCATGGTGCTTTTAGACATCTAGAAGCAAATCAAAATTAACATAGTTATCTTTAGAAAAAAAGTTACTTGAATTAAATTAACAACAAAACAACAAAGTAAAGTCTGGGTATCAATGTTATTAGATAAGGAAAATTCACGTACACACAGTTATTCTGCAATGTGCCTTTCTCTTTCCTCATACTCCAGCATCCCAGAAACAAAGATTCCATGATCAGGAGACTGAAGTAACACTTCTTAATGATTAAAAAGTTACTTTCTCCTATATACAGAATGCACTAACCTCTTTATCTATGGCAGTAGTATGCAACTGGGCTTCACCGAGTTCACAGCCAAGTGCCCTTTGCAGGCTATAGATGACATGATCATAAGAATGATGTTCATCATTGAAAAGGACACAGTAGTAGCTGTCTACCTTCTCTCTACTGGGAAAAAGACAACAGATCATCAAACAAATAAAAGTAAAATTGTAAACAGCGTCTTATCCAATACAAGCAACGGCTCTACTTGATAGCTTGACAGGTTTCAAGTACAAAAAAATCATAGAAGAAAATCAAGCCTGTTCTTCATGTCAAAGACACACCCAAAAATTCCCTCACCATGTATACCAGAATAAGCTACATTATGAAGGACAAAAGAGATTTTAAGTTATTTCATTATTCTGTTATTATTTCCTCTATCTGCTATTTAAAGATCCCATTTCTTTTTTTAACATGATGCACGACAGTATCTCTCCATTTAGATGGACCAGTCACACACTACTTTTTCCATGAAGTATCAAAAGCTTTTCTCTATGTAACTGTAGGTCAAAAATATGACAGCGCTGTTCACAGGGATTTTGGCACTAATATATTTGCATGAGTGTAAGCATACCACAGGTGAAATTATTATTACAGTTTCTAATGCCTTGAAGAGAAAGTTGGACATACTTCCTACCTAATTGTGAGCTCTGGAGGCAGTTCCTTCTCTTCTTCCCATATAAGCATATCTACAATGTATTTTATCGCAGAGGGAAACACTCTCCTAGAGTGCTCCATAATTTCTTCATTCAGCTGACATTCAGAGTTCTGAAAAACATGAGATAATATTAATATGGAAAAGAAACTTAAAAAATGAAAAAAAGGGTTGGTAGAATGCCTTATTACTATATTTGTTTCAGGAAATAAGCCTTCTCATTATTTTCAAGCAAATTTATCTCACCCAATTTCCTCTCTTCAAAATTATTTCATGCCAAGGGCTCCCACAGTATTCCAATAGTTTCATCTACCTTTTTATACACATCCAGTTTTTACCTAGGAATAAGCTACAAAAGGCCTCACCAAATGTGCTAGGAAATTTCAATTACTAGGGTTTTTTTAAACTTAAGCTGGTTACCAGCTTTCTGTACACCTGAAGATATTAGAAGTTTGCAGCCCAGACCAAAATTATTCCCCTGCATTGCTTGCTCTTTTGCGTGGCTATTCTGTCAAACATTTTTGATACTCCTTGAACAGAATCATCCAAGGAAACCTGACTCTTCAAAGATCCCATCACAGATTTAGAAACCATTCAAAAATATCCCTGTGAACTGACATATTTCCCATTCACTCAAATAAAGGTCACTAAGTGAATTGTCTACATCATAAAACATTAATCCTTTCCATAAGCATTTAAGCAGGAGAGAAATTAAGATTATAAGCAAAGAAAACCATTACCAAATCTGCACTTAAGCACAAAGCAATCAATGTTGAGGTACAAGACACAGATATATTGCAATGACACTGTGTGAAGAGGGCTTTCATCCAAAGGCTCTGATGACCTTTTCCACACACCATCATTAATGTCAATGCAACCAAATCCAGTCATTTCATATACAAATAAGACATAGAAACAGAGGCTGATATTTCCTAGAGTATTTACACATAGTTTCCTATAATTTTAGGATCACCCATACTGCCTACAAAATCTGAATATGTACGTGTTTGCCAGAGTGAGAAAAGATGAGAAACAAGGAATTTTTTTTCCAAGAATAAAGCTTTTCACAGGTGCCTTTTAATCCCAAAGTAGTAGGGGCACTCATCTCCGCAATACACAATGTGATAGATGTTAAATAGAAAAGAACAGAAAGAGTGATGTGTTTAATATGACTTAGAATCATGCACGTTTATCCATTTACAAAGCAGGCTGCTTAAAAAAAAAAAAAAATTCATGTGAAATCATGTTGTGTCCATATAGTGGAAAAGCTAAAAATGTAGTGGAAGAGAAGTAAAAATGCATTAACATGGCCAGTTGCTTCCAAAACTCAGAACAACAGTTTTCTGACCTGATAAGCATTAGAAGAATAATTTGGATCCAAACATACAATCTAAAATGTCTGCCAATGAAATCATGGTCTATAAATATCACTGTGTGTACACACTTGACTTTGGATAAGCTCGTGGTAGATCTTGGTAATTAAGAATGTAAATGTCTGAGCTAATTATTTTTTCCCAGACTGACAAAACTATCATTATCTTAAATTTTGGAGCAGAATGAAAAAAACTTCAGGGCTAAGAATAATCTAATTGAACCCAGTTGTAAACATACTGGGTTTTTTCCCCCCAGTATTTCTTAAGAGTTTGGCTTTTTAAGCATTAATTTATGTCAAGCAAAAACATGCTGGAGGAAAACTTCATGCATAGAGATACTCTAAACAAGAACCTTGTAACAAGTCATGCTGTTGTCCTTCAGTCTGTAGAAGAAATCAAAGAAAAACACACCAAAGGACTTATAAGCTATTAAAAGTGGGGATTGCACTCAGAGTGGAAAGTTAAATGAAACAATGCCACCTCAATGCAACCCACATTAATAGAAGTCACAGTAAAATGTAATTCAGATACAGCTAATGTAAACTGAAAGGGTAAAAAAACAATTTCCTCAGAATTATGCCCAAAAATATCAAAGTTTAAAAATAACTAACAACAAATTTTTTTTATTTTTTTTTTAAACAAACGTGCCTGGCAAGTATATTTACCTCATCTCAGACATGAATTCTAAAAATTATCTGGTTATAAGGATACATTCAGGCAAAAAGTTTTTTATATTTATGACATAGTGAAGACATTAATTTGGAATTAACAGGGAAGAGATGACTCCTGAAAAGCTTGGACTGGAGATTCTAAAGTGAAGAATTGCTCTTCTGACCCTCATATTACATACATTACACCAACAAGTTTTGCAAATATGTCCTCAGTGTAAAACTTTTTTTTTGTTTTTAAACTAAGGTTTAATGAAGATTTTTGTAACGATACAGTGTTTTACTAATGCTCACCTTATTATCTCACAAATGCTAAAAACTCTGGTGCTTATCTTTCATCTTGTAGATTGAAACCTGTTGTACTGAGGACTAATTTTAAAAGGAGGTAGTTCTGTAGATCAAACTCTAAACTTAATCTACCTTTCAAAAAGAGCAGCCAGTTCCTAAGCACAGTTTTACCACGTTCTGCACAGCAGACAAACGTACTGCAAACACATCCTTCTTATTTGCTAACACATCACTTTCTTATTTCCTACCTGATCAGAGTAAGTTTATAAACCCACAGCACGATACATCCTCTACACTTTGAGTAATTAAAGGAATACTGGTCAGGATCACCCAGAAAAGTGCCTTTTGTTTGACAAGC
Source organism: Tringa tobata (assembly GCA_033628505.1). Taxonomy (NCBI): domain Eukaryota; kingdom Metazoa; phylum Chordata; class Aves; order Charadriiformes; family Scolopacidae; genus Tringa; species Tringa tobata. The sequence continues at coordinate 3,462,963 of JAHREE010000348.1, read as the reverse complement.
TTTTTTTTTTTGAAAAAAGCCCACAAAATTTGGACAGTGTGATTTTAACAAGAGTGAAGCAGCTTTTGGGTAAAATGGTGTTTTTCCTAATAATTGGGTTTGAATTATTTTATTGTTATGAAAAAACTGTTTTAAAGGAAAGGGAGGTAAAAAGCAGAATATGCTGTCACAGATTCAAATACCAGATCCGCAAGATCAAAATCTGTACCTTGCAGATAAACAGGTTCCTCAGCCAGGAAGTAAACATTGCATAAACCATTTTAGGGACTCTGGTCAGAGTTGTTGGAACCAAAAAATAATAGCATTCTCAAAAGCGCTGAAACAACTGTTAGAAGATCTCATACAGAGGCCTAAATTTTAAAGCTGGGAGATACAATCTATTTTGTTTAGAACCTTGTTAAAAGTTCTTAATACGCCTCACAGGTCCATGTTCATCTAGGTATTGGTGTGATTTTTTGGTGAGCCACCACGAGTGCTAGGAGATGGTTGCTAGGAGATATGGTTTAGTGATGGTGTTGCTTTTTGTTTGTTGTGGGTGTTTATTTTTTGTCAGAATGAGGGTGACGGTTGGACAAGATGATTTTTAAGGTCCCTTCCAACCTAGAAGATTCTGAGATTCTGAGTGAAATCCATAATGTACGCTAGTTACTGTCTGCAAGACAAACTGGTCACCTGAGGCCTAAGTAGTATCACTTATCTAGGAGCAATGGAGATGCTTTTACTGGAAACACTAAATTTTCAAGTGGAAGAAAACTTAAGGCTCAACTGAACATTTCATCTTAACACCATTGCTAAGTTCTCTTTGTGATACGATATGGACCTCTCAGCAATCAGCTAGAAATCTGATACTGAGCATCTTGTAACATCAGTTTTCCATAATATCCAAAGGTGGCATTGAAGCTGGTAGACGCATGAGTTCTCTACCTTCCCATATGTCTTTGTCAACAGTACCAGGAATCTAGCATTGCAAAAAATCCTACTTTCCTTCAGAACACAAGGACAAAAATGTTCCCAAAGAGGAACTGTGCTAGTTTCTTATTCTGGAAGCACCTCCAGAACGTGCTAGGAAAAGTATAAAACATATGTGGTATGATGGCAGAAAAATTAACCATACCGTAGCTATTTTGAGGTATTCTAATATTGTGGAAACAATTTGGGTCTTGATTACAGCTTGTCCTAAGTAACATGCAGGTACCAGCCCCACATATATATCACGTGGCTCAGTACTCGGCACTGCACAGTAGAACAGATTTCACTGAAGCAGCAGCAGGTGAACACTACAGTGACAAGCTCCAAATGGTAATCAGATGACCCCTTCCTGAAACTTCAACTATTTTTGTTTCTGAAATCCATTAAGATTCATGCTTTTTTGAAGGATGAACAAGTGAATGAAAACTTCATCTCATTTTTCTGCAAGACAAGTGCTCTTTATTTCTATTCTACTTTTTCTTTTCCAGATCATAAAGAACTGTACTTTTGCAAAAAAAGAAACAAAAGAAAAAAAACCCCAAACAAACCAGGCAGAATTAGGGGTCTATTTGCAATGATGAATGGTAAGGTAATTTTTTTGTCCTGATTATCTCAGAATGTAGGACTCGGAATGTTTCGGAAGAAACAATTTTATCTGACGCAACTGATTTGCCTGAATTCTTTAAAATGGCATATTTCTTGTTAATATGCTGCTTTATGAGGTACAATAAGCCTGAGACATCCTGAGCTTATTTTTAAAGCATGCGGACTTATTATACCCATAGCGACAGATCACATACCAGAATTAACTTACAGAAAAAAATTGTTTAGTAATGTGGAAAAGAGAAAATATTACTAAACTCAAGTACTATTTCTAAACAATCACTTTAAGCAATATTCTTACTTCTTTTGCAGAACCTGATGCTCCAGGCTCATGTCTAGTACACAGCGGTCCAGCCTTCCATGCCTCTGTATCCCCACAGTCACAAAATCCGCCTCCAGTGGAGCTATGCATCTGTAAAACACGTGCGTTTCAGTCATGAAATACGCACATAAAAAGCAAGAGAAAAATAGAATTGTGCACCATTTAACTATCAGACACAATTCTAAATACTTACTTACAAAATATAAAAGGCACTGCATAACCAATAGACTTGCCACATTTTTTATTTTTTAGATAAAAGGAGACTTATCAGAGGAGTGAAGTGGGAGAAAATACAAACGTTTTGAGCAGGAAAATACAGGAGGAAATGCTGCTGAAAAAAAGTATGCAAGTCTTAAGCAAATTTACCTAATAAGTATGTGAAAAGGCCCGTGACCAATAATAAACAACATAAACAGCAAAATAATATTTTCTAGTTTTATTAGCAAAATTATAGCAAAGTTGCTTAATGCCTTCTTTTAAAATTACTTGGTAAAGTTTGAAAATCAACTAAAAAGGATATTAAACAGGTATTTAGTAGTACCTCCACTTCTAACCAAAGAAACTATGATATAATCAGCATCTAAATACATTATTGCAACTTTAACTTTGCATTACACCTTCAGAAAAGTACAAATTCTGACCATTTTGGCAAAAAAAAATTCAGACAAAACTCAGGCAAAAATAATTATCCTTAGTTTAGTCTAAATCCCCAATCCTAAACTAATTATAAAAACACTAAGTGACCCAATAAAAAGACATTGGAAAAAATCGTTATTTACTACAAACGATTTAAAATAACCTGATCTAATTAGATGTGCTCGGAGCACGAGGTTGGACTCGGTGACCTCCTTAGGCCCCTCCAACCTAAATTATTCTATAAAGAGCATAATCTGTATTCTGTAGATTGCACCTTTAAAATGGAAATGCAGCAAATCTGCTCCCATCTGACTACCTATTCCCATGGTTGATGTTTTGCCTGAAGAAGTTACTGAAAAACAGGGAAAGGACAACAGCTTCTCAGCCCAGCTGTAATCCCAAACTGCTCTGTAATCACTATTGTCTACTTTCCCTGATTTTCATCTTACCTCTCTGTAAACTGTGTGTGTGCATTGAAGTTATATTTGCATTCTCCAAGTAGTTTTTGTACATCTCTGAATCAATACTTACTGCAAAAAAATCTAGCCCACTTTTTGGTCATGAAAGTTAATCAAATTGAATACGTAATGTTTCTGTACATTTTCTTGCTTTTTGCAGTGAGTTAGACGAGCTTTAAAAATTACACTGAATATATTGTTTTCCATTTCTGCATCCAAGGCTGTTGAAATTACAGAGTTGTCAGTGAAGAGGGCAAGCAAAAAAGGGGGCCTGGGAAGCAAACAGTAGATGACAGTTCAGTCAGTGAGTTAGCTAAGAATTATTTAAAAGATCCTTCTCTAATTAAAGCATGGGAATCAAAGGTAACATAGATTTGTCTCAAAGAGAACCAAAAGGATATCAGAAAGAGATTATCTAGTTCTATAACAATCTCCTCAATTAAAAAAAAAAAATTATTCTTAACTCTTGTTTTAACTTCATAGCCCACACTAAGCACAAAGTAGTTTATGCAAATCTAAATGGAGAAACAGAGTGGAAATGCAGAGACTGCATTAGTACGTGCTGAAGTAATGGCCCTTGTATACGCACACTCATTCTCAATTTCCAAGGAACTCAGGACATGAATATCATTTTCCGTCACACACTTCTGTGATATTGCCAAAGAGAATAACAATGTATGCATTCAAAAACACTCCCCTTACCTTTAACTCTTGATTAAGAGGCTTTATGTAGTTAGAAACATGAGAGAAAGAGAATTAAGTAGTAAAACCCACATTGTTTTTTTTTTTAAATAAAAATTACTAGTGGTTTATAAGCAGTTTATTATATCCTCAAAAAAATCTTCTCTAAAGGTACAAGTACACTTTCTTAATATAAGATTTTCCTACCTTGTACCGGTGGTTCTTGTGAATGCTGTTCTGGAAGCAGTCCATACAAAGTACACAGGTTGGATCAACTGCGCAGTCTCTGCAACAAAAACAGTAACTGAAAAACCTTCTAAAACAAACGTGTGGAATTTTCATGCACAAAAGAAAGGCTGCTCTGAAAAAAAATTGAGATTAACAACTGATCCAAATTATAAAAAACATTGGCTACTTGATGTCACAGAAAGAAGACAAAAGCCAATCTTGTTAGGCTTGAACCATGCCCTTGAACCTGTTACATCAGATTCTATCAGAAAGGTGCTTGATTTCCCTTTTCAGAACTTGCTGGTAACATATTTCTGGTTATGCTAAGAATAAGCAGCTATTAAAAATCATGATGACCCTGACATAACCTTTATTATTGTTTCCAACAACTGCAGCCACCTTTCTAATGAAACTTTTGCTACACTTCTGCTAGGTTATGTTTCTAACTTGCAAAACAGTTAGAAGTTAAAATCTAAGGAGAATTCCTTTACAAAATGAGCCAAAGAATATATACTTTGAAATTTAATTTCAACAGTTCCAGTCATGCACTTAAATACCTGAAAATCCAGAATTACATTAACAGACAATCTTCTCTATACTCCACATACATATGCTTTTTTCCCCTAGAACATGTCACTCTTTTTTTCTTTAAATGCTAAATGATTCTATGCAAAATGTGGATGACAGGTGTTTAATGCAACATATCAAATTTTTTGTTTTATGCCATTGTTCAACATCTAGTTCAAGCCTCCTTTACAATACAACTAAAATAGTATGGTAATTCAGACTACAAAATGAATTTCCTTTCAAACCTTCAGATGATAATCATCATTATAATAATTTAATACTTCACTAACATTTATTACCATAAATCTACTGCAAGGTGAGATGAAAGACAACTTAAGCCAGAAATGGCTGCTAAATTTGAATGCCCAATTCATGACATTTAGATTTTAGTATTTCAGAGTATCTATTATTTTTAGCAATTTAGACACCTAAAGCAAAAGTATATTTAGCTTCAGTTGCAGTAGTAAGTACGGTATTTTGTATAAATGCTACCACATTTTTGTAAGACAGGAACTCAAAAAGATATGAAAAAGAGACTACCTCTGAGAAGTGTAGCTTTGGTTTTTTGCCTGCTATCACACAAAAACTCTGCAGAGGTAGGAACAGAATTATTCCTATTACAGGAACTGCCTTGACTATCCTTTTCCATCATACAATCCAACATCATATTCACTATACACTTTCTAGCAAAGACGTAAGGACTTCAAAGACCATTCTCCTTTCATACACAATGCTAACTTATTCCTAGAAAAAGCTGAAGAATATGTGAATATTAAAACCTTACAGTAACTCATAAAGTTTACAGGGAACTTTCATTCTGATATCTCCTAAATGCTAAGGGCTAGATTTTTTAGACATATTCTTCATCCTTAATAACAGTCTTTTGGTATTTCTGATTATATTTTCTGGGTTTTTAAAATAAACTGAAAACTAGAATAAACTATGACAATAGCATCATAGTAATACAAAATAATTGCCAGTACAGTTACAACCTTTACACCCACCACAAAGACCTCTGGTTTTTTTATGTATTATTAATGTATTATTATTCATATTAATATGAATTAATGAAATAAACTCTATCATACCAACGGGCTGCCATCTTTAATACACTCCAGGGTGAGAAAGAAAGTTAAAAAATGACCACTGGTCACATAGCTATTGGTTAAGCAAAGGACTGAGGATGCTCAGAAATGCTGGGTTCCATTTCAGACTTTGAAAGTGTGAGCACTGTACAGCCCACAGATTTGTATGCTTGTTCTCCCTCAATTCAGGTACAGATCCCATATTCTCACCCTGTCATCCAATCTTTTTAACCAAAGGCTTTCAGTACCTTTATTATCCTTTCCACTTCCTTCCCCATTTCTCTGCCAGAGCCTGCTTTTCATATGCAATTTTCCTCAAATGCCACTGTCAGTTAAGCAAAGACCTACCATGACACAAGCAACAATTAGTTAGCAGCATGACTAATTTTATTAAACCACTTTGCTGCATTAAGTTACATGGGAACATTCACGATAACATACCTTTATTCTTACCTGCAAGAGTATGTTGTCTCCCCTCCTTTGAACACCTTCCCACAGAGCTGGGAGGTTCCACTCTGTTGTAGTTTCTCCAGGAATATATCTGGGTCTTCCCCGAACAAATAACATTCCAGGGGGTATAATATTGCTGCCTGGACCATTTCTTCTTGTTTCTCCAGCAAGGGATCCATTTCAGCTGAGTAAATATTTGGCACATGTTTTGCCAAGCATTGTAAAAACGTAGCTTGGAAGTTGAATCTTTCATCACACCACTGCAAGAAAAGTACACCCGTGGATAAGCACAAATGAATAATTAAATTTAAAGATAATAAGTACTATTATATATTATACTACACAGCATTATTATATATTATAATAAGTAGTAGTATTAAGCACTTCTACTGGGAATCCAGAATTCTTTTCCCCATCAGAAGTCAGTTCTGCAAGCAATAAAACCCAAGAAAGCATGTTTTCTCAAGAATTTCTCTGCTATTTTCCTTTCAGTACCCACCACAGTAACCTCTGTTCCCTTGAAGTCACCTACTAAAACGGTCTGAGACAAGAGTTGCCAAGTGCTGTGCTACTGTAGAGTAACCCGGGCACTAATTAATTTTCAACTACACGCTTGCCAAGAGGCCACCGATGCACAAATCCTGCTGTTTGCTCAGCTGCTGACAAACGGAGAGAGCAGCAGAGGGTTTCCCTGTCTTAGCTGGGAAATAAGTCTGGGATTCATTCCTTCTCCTGCTGATAGTCACTAAATATGCAGCAACTCAACAGTCTTTGAAATCGTTACCCTTCAGTAAAATCCTGTTGAAAGTGGTCACCAGGGTTCAACAGTTACTGGGGGAGAAAGAAGCCCAATTGATTGGATCAGTTTAACATCTTCAGGAAACCAGATTAAAATGCTATTTTGTATTTATAAGGTAATTAAAAAGTACTTAAGTTTTGGCTTGAAGTTCTTAATTTAAGTCCCTAATTTCACTTGCAGCTACTCTAGTTCTCTGAACAGTTCTCTCCAACTGCTCTATTTCTGTCCTTCAAGTCTGAATATTCTTTCTTTCACATTATTCCCGTTACTCAGAAATACCTTTTGTTTTTCCCCATTGCGAAACAGATCATTTACCCACCAAGGCTCCTAAAAACAATCTCCTTTCATACACAACTTCAATTTATGCCCAAAAATTTATTTCTGCAAGAAAAAAAATACATATGTAACTTCATAAATAGCTCTAAAGGGAAATTTGTCTGGGCCATAGAATGAACAAAGCAACCAGCAGAGAGTTCAGATTGAGGGAAGGCTCAAAGTAGGTGACTAATCAACTCTTTAAAAGGATGAAAACGCACAACCATCTTACATGAAAGCTGAAAAATCCCGATTTCTGACTTAAAATGAAACCTACATCAATTGAATCAATGGACTGTCCCCCCAAAATTGATGGAGATAAGGGATTAAATAATAATCTATAAGGTTACAGCTCCCGAGTCTACTATCTAGAACTACAGTTCTCTGAAAAAAAATAAATTAATCTAGAACACACACAGAGCTAAGTGCTGCGATCCCAGTACTCTGAAAGCCAAATCTGCAATCATGTAGAAATTCCATATTTCTTTTGTGAAAAATCGGATGCCTACCTAATATAGACAAGTATAAAAAACTATCTACATACAAAGTCTAAACAGACTCGAAATACCAAGTTGAAACAGTCTACATTAACAATAATATCCATTTCCCAAAACTAATTTGTTAAAGGAGATTTGTTCCACATTGTAACCACCCTAAACGCGTACTTTATGGCTTTAGTAAGACATGCTACACTTCTAATATGTTTAGTTTTAACCTGAGGCTTCTACTGGTATTTTGGCTGTCAATCTTCCTTAGCATTACTCTTAGGTAGTCCATTACTTCATTTATCACAGTGATCCATGAACTCAAAGTTATGGGAAAAAAATGCATGGCAGACGCCGATGAAAAAGAGAAGCCATCGATAACGTGGTCAAGCAGGAGAGCAGATTTGTCCTCAAATCATCCTAGAATATCCTCATTTTATAAATGCAAGTTGACCAGCCTAATCAGATTTCTTTAATCACAAAGCATTCAACCGATCCTCAAATATCTGAAAATGAAGATTCATCCATGAAGTGACAGAAAGCATTTATTTAAAAAAAAATTTTAGATCGAGAACAGATTTATTACATGAGGAGTTAGCATCACTGTTATCACCATATTGGTCACAAAAGCTTTAGCATATACATGCATGTAATGTATATGCATTCTGTATACATACACACACTCAAATATATAGGTATGTATTTATTTTCATATTCACAGTGCTAAGGAACAAAAGGAAAAGGAAACAAATTAGCTGATTGCCTTTTATTTTAAATAATTTGTTCAAATTTTTCCAGTACCTAGCAACAATTTTTTAAATAAAATTTATATTTACCTGGGGCATAAAGACACCAAATCTTAAAAAGCAACTGAAATTAAATCCAGATTTCTCAAATACTTGCATAATAACACTTAAAAAAAGAAAAATGCCACATTTAGCTGGGGCTTTTCAGAAAGACATAAAATTTTAAAAGGTAACTGAATTCCTTGATCACGTGTTGGGTTTTTTACGTCTGATTTAAGATGAGTGGAAGTAAATTATTTCCATGATACAAAGAGTCCATAATTCAACTTTTCTCCTTAAATATGTTTCTTCCTGTAACTTGCTTTTGGTTTTTGTTTTAACATACCTATGGCTATACATCATGGCTTTAGTAAGTTCCCCTCCCAATTCAATTACTGTATTTGTTCAAGTGGGGGGCGTGGGTGTGTGTGTGTGACCCTTTGGAATACACTCTTCCCAAAGCACAGGAGAACCCCACTCTGTAGCTCTTCTATCTTAATAAGCCACGTTCCCAAGAGACGGTGTAAGTTTAGCTTCTGTGTCATTGGAACAGAGCACATCATAGCTTCAAGAAGCACAGGGGTAAGCTTTCCTGAAAATCTGCCAGAAGTGCAAAATAGGTTCTCACACAGTCTAACTCATAAGCATTTCAATCATTCCTGTGCAAAGCTTTTAATTCTATTTAAATGTTGTCCAGAGAAGGAAGTAGGGAAAGAAAGGGAAGAAGGGAAGAGAGAGAACTCTCTCAAGCAGGCTGGCTGCCTTCTGGTAAACACACTAAATTATATCCTCAATCTATACATCATCCAGGAAATATCCATTATATTCACAAGAGAAACAAGAATATTCATTTTCTTATTTCTAAAAGCTGCAACAGGCTAAACTTCAGACCCATCCCATACCCTCTGTGTCTCCTAAGAGAAGCAATTTATTCCTTGCACCAGAATCTGTTTGTTATATTGTATTCAACTGTATAAAATCACACACAAAATCATCAAAAATACAGAAGCTGCCAAATAAGGCACTCCCCTAAGTTAAGACTGACCCTCCAATGCTAGCTTGGTCCCCTTGTGCACACATATTGAAATTCAGGTTTAAGTATTTTGATTAACACTTGGAGCAGTCCCACCTTCCCTCTGCTCGCTCACTCCTTTACCTGCCAAGTGCTCGGTTGCTACAGATATGAAAACCATATGAATGAGTAAATTGTCAGTTTTTCTTTATGGACCGAATATTGATTGACGAAGAAGAAATAAAATACTGTATCGCTGTCAAGTTCTACCCACCCTATGCACAGGATGACCCGGGATCTAGAAAAGCCTAAGAGCTGTGCAAGACAGATGGAAGCCAGTTCCTTTCAGCCCCAACCATTCCGTGATTCAAATACCTTCACCAGGAGAAGTCTTACTTCTTTCTCTATTAGTCTTTCAACTTCTACTACAAGCTTGACTTAAAAGAGCTTAATTAACCTAAATGCTAGTTCCACTAAGTCATTTTCCAAATTTGATGCTGCTCAAAAAGGAATTTGAAGTCGTGTACTGAAAGAGGCAAAGATCGTAAGATAGAACAATTAAGATAAAAAAACCATAATCATGTAACTAAAATACTACTATTAGTCAGCTCTCCAAGCCCCCCGGAGCTCACACCCTGCTCACCACAGCCCACAGGCTGTACCTAACAAAGAAAAACCCAGAGGAAACAGGTCTGAGTACACTCCATTCCCCTTGACACTATTCCACTGGAAAATATTCCTTGGGCTGCAAACTGAAAATTACTGAATTTAGAAAAAATCACCTCTGCATACATTTGGAGTAAATTAAGGCTTACCCTCAAATTTTAATTCTGAAATTTCTACGCTTTTAACTATCTGGATTTGCAACCTTAGTCAAGTTCCTGTGGTAGGATTTTTTTGGTCATTGCCTCATCTTTATTAAAAGTTACCTGAAGAAACAGCCACGCCGCCATATGGACCGTACAGACATATGCACGGCCCAGAAATAAAACCACCACAGATGATGACCAGAATGAGCTGAGGGAGCCATGGTGGCAGCAGCCCCCCACCTCCTGCCAGGCCGGGGACCGTCCCCAGGTACTGACAACAGCAGGCAGAGGTGACACCCGGGAACCCTCATTAACAAAGAGTGTATGTAGAAAACATACATGGTCTCCTATCTCTTCTTTTGTACTTTATGCCTCCAGCCTCATCTTCTTTCTTCCTTTAATCAGGCATTCCTGTCACATTCTCCTTTTTTAAGATGACAATAATTCTCAAACTGCATGAAAAAGGGAGAAGAAGGGAGGTGGGAGGAGTTGCAAAGCTGTTTCTCAAGTGGAAGCGGTTTGGTCAAAAAAGCAGAAATAGCATCCATTTTGTCCAAGACTTTTGTTCCGTACGACAAAAGCAGTAATCTATAATCTTTAGTGCCTCTTCAGGAGAATATGACTACAGAAGTGCTACCTCACAATACCACTTGAGAAAGAATCGTTAGGAGATTATATCTTGCACGAAAACATGCCTTCCTCTGTGGGATCAGCCTACTAATACTTCTTCCCATGTGTAAGCACACAGACATCTTCCCAAAAGTCCATTCCAACCAAAAGGACAGTTTGTAGACTTTTTCCAAAACCTTTAAATAAGCACCACGTCACAAAAGGTCAGAGGATGAAGAATTATACTTGCCTTCACATATTGCTATAAAAAGAGCAAAATATCTGTCATTGACATCACTGAATATGGATATATTGGATGTATCATTCACAAACACATTTATTTATAAATGCTGCAAATAGTAAGTAAGCTAAGTAAGTATACACAGAAAAAGAGAAAAATTAACGACTTTTCACCTACAAATCAAGCAGCAAATGAGATTTCTCACCGCTATGACACAATTTCTTTATCATTGCAACAGGTTTATTATGTACATTAATTCAGTAGCCATTACTTCCGTGACAGTTTTTGATTTACATTCTAAACACAGTTCTGTTTAGAATTCTAAAGTCTTTTTAAACTAACAGTTTGCATTAGGCAGTACTATAAAAAGCAGCTCCACTTTAACTGCACTGATTGACACACTGATCTTTTAGTGCAAAAGTGACTGCAATAATTTCAAGAGCATATTTTTAGAAGTAAACATTAATGCAATCAGTGAAAAAAAGGAATATTAATATTTATAAACATTAAATAGCAAATTATGAAGGAATAGACATTGCCAGTAGCACAAACTAAAACCTGTACCTAGTCCAATGTTCCAGTTTAACAGAGTAGTAAAAGAGTTTGTGCATGACAAATCTGTAAAGCCTAAGATAGCAATACCAGATGCCTGTCAAAACAGCTGGTAGAAGCAGAATGTTAAAAGTAAATATATAAAATGATGGGGACATACTGATTTCAAGTAGATGCCATTCCACATTAACATCAAATGCAAAAGGCTGCTTTACTTTAATGCAAAGAACAGTTGTTACTAGTTAAACAGAGATTAGCAGGATAACAGATCCCAGAAAACTATTATTCTGATATTGTCTATCCAATTGAGCAACCATAAAAGATGTTTTAAAAGGATAAACATGCAGAAGTTCTTTGATAAGTACGCAGAATACTTAAAATTTCTGTAGAAAACAAACTTCAAAAGATTCTTGAACTAACATTTTCATATAAGGTTCTGGTATTAAATGTTTAGTTAAGTTTTTCCTTCTCATTATTTTGGTTTAAAATTATCAGTTTTCTAATGCACTGAACATAAGATCCAAGTGCAGTATAGAACACTTAGGCATTATTTTACTAAAAATAACAAGGAGACGAGGAAATCTATTTCAATGTCAAAGACATATATTCCCCAAATAAGAGGCTTCAAAAATAAGCAATAAGAATGAATTAGCATATTTATTCTTCCCTGCCTTAAATCAAACTGTTGGGGTTTTTTTTAGGAACATAAATTTTACTATCAGCGAGATAAAATGGAAGCTTATTCTAGCTTTTTGTCACACAAGGACTACATAGCTGCTCATGACGTGTTTCACATTCTCCCACAAAGTACAGACAATGTTTCAGTAGAGAATCTAAGCCTTACAAACGAGGGCTTAGAACTCAATTACAAAATACCTGTTTTCTGACATGTCAGTCACATGGCTCCTTTATAGACCACAGCTGGTAGCCAGCCATGGACCAAACTTTGGTCCACTCCAAAAGAAGCAAATTTGGTTTCAAAAGTTATTTTCTATTGGCACACCAGGGGTAACATTCAAGACTGTCTAACATTGTCCTAAGAAAACATCAACTCTGACCTAAACACATAAAAGAACTGTTTGATATCTACATTCATTTAAACTTTGGCCCCTAAGCCAAAGCAGGGTGCCAAGTAATGTTAAAAGATGCTTTAATGATGCAGGTGTTTGCCCACTGGGAATGAGATTTGTAACAGCACAGACACTACTAAAGCTCTGTCTACAGTAGAATCTTACCCTGATTCCAGTAGCCTCCAACAGCTACCAGTTCAGCTCAACCAGAGCAAACCAGTGGCAACCAGAGAAGAAAAAGTAACCACCAGCACCATCGGTTACTGTTTTGGCTGCTGGATGGCTAAAACTAATGTCATCTTCAGGGTAAACTCTCTGAAACTCTTTGAAATTGCAGTTTTAAAATCACACTCACCTCCAACATCAAAGGAGCGCAGCTTCAGTTGACAGGGATAAGCTCCTGGATGCAAAGAGGTGCCCAAGGGGACATGCCAGGTGAAATCACAGCCTCCGTCTCTCTCTCTGCCATGCTGTGGATACCACACTGCCTACCAACTGGACACTCTACCCTAAGTACGCTACAAAATTAGCAGGATACTGCTACGTAGGTACAACAGGCAAAACAAAGTAGCCAGAAATTCTAGAATTCCCAGGTCTTTGAGGCACACAATCTAAACACCTTTCACGTTCCAAATTTTTTGGTCAAACCTCTGTTAGGTCAATAGCAATGTACAATTAAACACATCAACACCATGGGAAACGGGAGTTCAGTATCAGCCATTAAAGCAAAACAACATACAAACCACATAATTTGCAAAAATAGTCATTCTCCCTAGAAAAAAAGGAAAATCACCACCTTTGCAGAGTTACTTGTAGCACTGCTTTTATTTAAGAACGTAACTTTTTTTAAGTTCTGCCTATTTATTTGATAGATCCTTTTCATTTTGTTTCTAAAGAAACAAAGGAACTGCTTTGATTCCTTCTTTGTCCAATCTTTAACACCCATGCCGTGGTCTCCTACCCTCAAGGGAGACCAAATTTCTATCAAACTTCTTAGCACCAGACTGCACTTCAGAAATTGCAGCTACGGTGGATATTTATAAAGCAGTAATCCATTAATTTGGTACAGTTATGTTTAAAAAAAGAAAAAGTGACATATGTTGATACTAGGTGCTTGTATTAATGCCTGTGTACTCAAACTTGTCTTCCACCCACCCAATTTTCCATTACCGTGAATTTTGAGATCCATTGTATACATAGTCTAAATCTGCAGTGAATGAACCTATAATAAAATTCAGGTGACTCTATCTGTATCTAGCACTAACTCAGCATCTCCCAAATGTTTTCCCTTGCACAACAAAGCCAACCTGTTTATCCCTAGCTTCTCTACTGCTCTGGGACCTCGAAGACACTTAAACAGTTGCATGCTATCAGGAACATTCACTGCAGCTGCATTCTCCTAGAGCCACACACCTCTTGCAGCACAGTAACAGCATTACAGCAACCGTAATTTGTGCACTTTATGTGGACTTGAGCAAAGCTGACAGATCCTTTCACAATCACAGTTCACTCCACTAACAAAAGCCACAAAAATTACTCCAGCTACCTGTTGCAACTTCATGGACTCCACTTCTCGGACACTGATACAAGTGTACAGTAGACAGTGTTCTGCTAATACACTGCACTGTTCTAAACACAGTGGCTTTGACTATATGCGATTCAGGGCTTACTTACAAAAAGGATAGGCTGCTTTACCTAAAGATGAAATTTTAAACTAATTTAACTTAACAAACTGATGTAAAATTATACGGACACGTAATGGACGTGTCATCTGGTATAAGCAGGTTAATTCAGTTCAGGGGAGGTTAGATTTAAAACTGGAAGAAATCACTGCAATTCCAAAGTAAGATGCCTGACTGAGATTTCATTAATCTCGAGAAATAACCTGCATGTGAATATGAACATCCCCTCCATATTACTACTTGCTTACAACACAGTTACAGAAGCAAGGCTTCTCATATGCATTTTCTCAAGAGCACTGAGGTTTGTCATACACAAACCAAAATCTGTAATACCTTGGAATGCACAAGCACCTGCATCATGTTTTGCTTTCAGAGACTAAAATTCAAAATCAAGTTATTTTCCTGCCTTTAAAGGAAATATCCTAATAATAAAACTCTTCTCCTGCATCACTATTACGCTTACAACTATACTTTTGTACAGGAGTATTGACTGATGACTTCTGAAAAAAATCCCTTTTCTTCACAAATATTACTGAGAAGGTACACATACGTCAAAATGTAAAGATTTAGTATAAATTAAAATCTTTGAAATATTTTAGCGTCTACAAGCTACTTGTATATTCCAGATAGCAACCATCAAAGCAGACAGGAGTCAAACTGGAATTTGTTTAGAATACAGATGGACAAACAACCAAAAGGCTGGGTCCAGCCTGCAAAGCAGGCTTTTATTAGGCCACCGGCAATGCCTGCTAGCCAGCTACTAGACAAGCCAAGTCCAGCTCATCAGTCAGCCAAGAAAATTGCAGATGCTGTTGGGAAAGAAAAGAAAGTAAAGTTTGATAGACGGAGTTTACTGCTAGGTCAGTGCCAGTGCAACCCAAATTCAGCCCTCTCCTTCAGGGCAGCCCAGCTCAGGAAGCAACACAGCCACTATAAAGAAGAAAGCAGAGACAGGACTTGACTTAACTAACGCTGTGAATCACCAACTCTGGTATTTCCAAACACAGTCATCCAACCCAAAGAGCTGGGAGTTAAGTGCATAGAAGAAACCACTGAGTTGAGCTGGGTGCAGAGGAGTTTATTACCTGAGTCATCACCATTCATTCCAGAATCAGGCTGGCACCTGCAAAATCATTCAGATAACCCTGCATCACGCACCCAGTGCTCTGGGAAGGTTTACTAGTCATGCAGCCAGATGTGGCGCTGCGCTGCATCCAGCAGCACCCAAAGCCAGAGACGGAAAAGGAGAGCAAGACTCAGTCTGATTGGGCTGATGCCGAGACAGATTTTACAACTTCAGTAAGGCTGAAGCTCCCTCCATTCAGCCAGCTGTTTCTGCTCCACACTCCCTCAAGTTCCCAATTCCAGCACCACTGCGAAAGGACATTCAGACCAGCTGTGCACAGTGAAAACACAGGTCAGACAGGATACGTTAGCTCCACCTAACTAGTACCAGCTTTAGCACGGCAGTAAATTGGGTGTACTGCTCCCAGATTAGCTTTCTCTGGCAACAGTATAGCCAGGCTTGCAATCTAACTTCATGAATGCTGCCAGACCCAACTAAAGTCCATACCACCAGCTCCCCCTCTCCCTTAATATACACCTCACACTCCCTGTGAAAGTTCCTGCTGTTTGGTTGGATATATGGCAGACAATGGGCGGCCACCCACCTTTCTTGGAATAATGGTAATTCTAGCACAGGGACTCTCAATTGGCTGAAACCACATAAAAATTACAAGTTAATTGAACAGTATTGACTTTGAGCAGCTGAGGATCTCTTTACCATCTTTCCTCTTGTTTTTCACAATACCATTATTATGAGTTTTACACGTTGCCTGGGCTAACTCAGCCTGTGACGTCCCCAAACAATGAAAGGCTGATTGCATTCCTTTGCTGCTGATTGCAACTATCATCCACAGCACCTCTCTTATACGTTGCTCTCAAGCTTAAGAAGTTGCCTGACTCAAGTTGCATTTTTTGAAACTATAATGCGAGCAAATTACATTTTTACTAGCTTAAAATCAAATTGTTTCTAATATAGAAAAAATAAAATATCCACACATAGGCCTGTTATGGCCACAGAAATATACTTCACTTTAGAAACGGCTCTATAGCCACAGACAGCAACCTTATGATTTGCAGATACCCTTAAAATTCTGAGAGGAAAGGTACAACAAAAAGTGATTATTGGCTTAGCACTGCCACCTGCAAGAGAAGTTCCAGGAGTAAACACCTCCCTATTTATATCTTCCTGATTTTATTAATGGTGCGTAGCATCATGTAAAAAGTAGCTATTCCACAGGCTCACCAGCGCCCAACTTGTAAACACCCACAGTCAGAGAGTTTCAAAACCATAGTACCTATTCGGGTTGTTGCAGGGAAATGTAACATAAAAGGTAGAGTTCCTACCACACATTGGGACTGCTCTACCAAAGGTGTAAAAGCAACACAGTAATCACTTAGCAAAGCTGTGAAAGAAAGCACAGGGGGCCCTCACTTACTACCACTAGGCAGATCCAACACTGAGGTGGGTTCAGTAAGGGAATATTAAATCCATAGGTGACTGAGGTAATTCCCAGAAAAAGAGAGGAGAATTTTGTTTAGCAAATAAACAACTGTCTCCACC